>VYZS01056119.1:32373-74691 GCA_013400695.1 Neodrepanis coruscans
AAAAAAAAATACCATAGTGAGCAGCAATGCTAAATCTAATTTACGACAAAGTCTCAGATGGATCCTTATTGACCCAATTAAATGAAGGACCTAATTTGAGACCATGATTGCTGTAGGCACTGCCTGCTGTCAGACGACAGAGACAAGCAGCTCTGTTGTGGGTTGAGACTGTCTTAATTCTGAATTATCCTGTGGAGGTGCCTTTCTCTCTCCTTAGCTGTTAACTATACTTACATTTCCAACTGAAGTACTTCTATTAGGTACATAAACATAGGTGAGATGAATCAGAACTTAAGTAGAGGTAAAAAAACTGAATGGAAATAATTATATGAACAACAGCAGTATGAATGTGGTTTCTGATTTATGTGTAGCTGATCCTGAAGTTATTGATGATGCCTGTCTGAGACAACAATTTTCCATTGGCCTCTTCACTGTGTCCTCACTGAGCTTCATGTAACTATCCATGTGACTGACTTTCAGGCATTTCAGCAAAACTGAATCTTCAGTGAGACAGACTTTTGAAAAAAGTTTGGGTTTTTTGTTTTTTTTGTGTTTTGTTTTGGGGTGTTTCCTTTGGTGTTTTTGTTTGTTTGTTTGTTTGTTTTTTTGTCAGACAATGTGAGAGACTGAAATGTTAAAGATTAATGAATCAAACAATTGGCCATTTGCAATAACAGCAGAGGGTTTTGCTGAGGCCAGGTTTGCACTCCCCTCCAACCGAAGGGAAGGAGGAAAGTTTTTGGGTGTGAGGAGGAAAAACTTCTGATGTGTGGAAGAACAGCTCAGGTGCAGAGTAGATGCACACCTACCACTGGAAAAATGACACAAAAAAATGACCTTGGTTTAGCAACAAGCTGATTTTTGAGCCAGAAAATGGAAAAGGCCAATGAGAAGCAGACCCTTTGATGTGAGATAATGCTTTTTATCATGCCAATGTCCCCCTTCCAATAAGACTCGGGTGCAAAACTTCCCCCTGCAGAAGGTATAGGGACATTCACATAGAAGCCTGAAGATATTCATCTCTTCTCATAACTGGCTCAACTACACAGGTGTGAAAAACAGCTGTCATGTCTTAGAAGGGGTCATAAACCATCAAAGATCTGCAAAGTGCCCCGAGACTCCATTTCTGGGGCCTTCCACCAGAGGCCTGCACATGAACCACAGTGTTGCATCACACAGTGTAAAACTCCCCCCACCTGGGTGTTCCCACCTGAACCTGAATGTATGTCGAAAATTTTGTTTTGTGGGCTCCCCCCCACCCTTGTCTAATCAAGACTGTGACCATCACTTTGAATAACAGACATTTAAATTGTAACAATCAAGACTTGTTTCTGAATCTATGGTTGGTGGTCTTTCCACTATCTAGTCTTATCCTTTCTTCCTCTTTCTTTCTTTTTCTTATATATTTTCTTAAGTGATATTTTTATACTTTTATATTCTTATACTTCTAAGATATTAGCAAAACAGTTATATACCTCTTTTCTATTGCAATCAAATTGTTTTAAAATAAAGCTGCCATACATACATATATATATNAAGTCTTAGACTCATTCATACATTTTTCTTCCACTAATTTTTTAAATTAAGAAGATGCAATGCAGTCCTATTGCTCCTGCTACCAAACTCACTGCTGCTTCTTTGAATCATTTAGTGTATGGCTACCACTACTCCCTGAAGGTGTAAAACTGATCTACATTGACCCTAATTGGCTTAGAAAGTCTGCCAAGATTGCAACATAATATTACCTAGCTATTTGCTTACACTGTGTTATTATATTAGATTGTAGCACAGAGAAAAAACTAATCAAGTACAAGAATTTACTGTTCAGATACTGTAAAAAAAAAATACCATAGTGAGCAGCAATGCTAAATCTAATTTACGACAAAGTCTCAGATGGATCCTTATTGACCCAATTAAATGAAGGACCTAATTTGAGACCATGATTGCTGTAGGCACTGCCTGCTGTCAGACGACAGAGACAAGCAGCTCTGTTGTGGGTTGAGACTGTCTTAATTCTGAATTATCCTGTGGAGGTGCCTTTCTCTCTCCTTAGCTGTTAACTATACTTACATTTCCAACTGAAGTACTTCTATTAGGTACATAAACATAGGTGAGATGAATCAGAACTTAAGTAGAGGTAAAAAAACTGAATGGAAATAATTATATGAACAACAGCAGTATGAATGTGGTTTCTGATTTATGTGTAGCTGATCCTGAAGTTATTGATGATGCCTGTCTGAGACAACAATTTTCCATTGGCCTCTTCACTGTGTCCTCACTGAGCTTCATGTAACTATCCATGTGACTGACTTTCAGGCATTTCAGCAAAACTGAATCTTCAGTGAGACAGACTTTTGAAAAAAGTTTGGGTTTTTTGTTTTTTTTGTGTTTTGTTTTGGGGTGTTTCCTTTGGTGTTTTTGTTTGTTTGTTTGTTTGTTTTTTTGTCAGACAATGTGAGAGACTGAAATGTTAAAGATTAATGAATCAAACAATTGGCCATTTGCAATAACAGCAGAGGGTTTTGCTGAGGCCAGGTTTGCACTCCCCTCCAACCGAAGGGAAGGAGGAAAGTTTTTGGGTGTGAGGAGGCGAAACTTCTGATGTGTGGAAGAACAGCTCAGGTGCAGAGTAGATGCACACCTACCACTGGAGGTTGACCACAAAAAAATGACCTTGGTTTAGCAACAAGCTGATTTTTGAGCCAGAAAATGGAAAAGGCCAATGAGAAGCAGACCCTTTGATGTGAGATAATGCTTTTTATCATGCCAATGTCCCCCTTCCAATAAGACTCGGGTGCAAAACTTCCCCCTGCAGAAGGTATAGGGACATTCACATAGAAGCCTGAAGATATTCATCTCTTCTCATAACTGGCTCAACTACACAGGTGTGAAAAACAGCTGTCATGTCTTAGAAGGGGTCATAAACCATCAAAGATCTGCAAAGTGCCCCGAGACTCCATTTCTGGGGCCTTCCACCAGAGGCCTGCACATGAACCACAGTGTTGCATCACACAGTGTAAAACTCCCCCCACCTGGGTGTTCCCACCTGAACCTGAATGTATGTCGAAAATTTTGTTTTGTGGGCTCCCCCCCACCCTTGTCTAATCAAGACTGTGACCATCACTTTGAATAACAGACATTTAAATTGTAACAATCAAGACTTGTTTCTGAATCTATGGTTGGTGGTCTTTCCACTATCTAGTCTTATCCTTTCTTCCTCTTTCTTTCTTTTTCTTATATATTTTCTTAAGTGATATTTTTATACTTTTATATTCTTATACTTCTAAGATATTAGCAAAACAGTTATATACCTCTTTTCTATTGCAATCAAATTGTTTTAAAATAAAGCTGCCATACATACATATATATATATGTATGCATATTTGCATGTGTGTGTATATATATATACAAACAGCTCATTCAGTGTCATTTCCCTCTAATTTGTCCAAGGGATTTATGACCTACCCCTGAAGTGAGGTAACTGAGGTTCTTATTAATAAATAAGAACCTCAGTTACCCCACTTCAGGGGTAGGTCGTAACAGAGAATATATATCCATGTACTTCAAATTAGAACTGAAAATTAGTTTTGGTTGTTTTGTTTGTTTGTTTTTTTTTGGGGGGGGTGTGTGTGTTTTGTTGTTTTGATTTTTTTTTTTGTATGCGTTAGTTCTTTGGCTATCCACACTGGGAAAATACAGATAGGAATAAGTCGCAAATTTTCACTCATATGTAGGTTTTGAGGTCTCAGCATTTATATGTGAGACAAAAACAAAAAGCATAGGTATTTCTTTTGGTTTAGGAAATTGGATAGGATTTGAACCAGAGGCCACATCACACACCGGAAGTCCAGGTGTTAACAGTGATTAAACCATGCAGAGACTATCTTTCACAGAGTATGAACCAAGACACAGACTGATAAAGAAGCCAACTGAAGTTCATACTATTTGTGGTCAAATAGGAATCCTGTTAAACAGGAAGGCAAGCCATGAGATTCAAAGAAATGAGAGCAAAGTTTCTAGATGAGTGGGAAGACTGAAGGTATTTAAAAGACAAATATCTGTCACATAACATTGATTTTAAACTGGTTGTTCTACTAACCTGGATTCCTTATGCTATGTTTGCACATTTTAGACTCATAAATGGAGTAATTGTACTAAGGTGGTTTACAGTCCAGAGATGCAAATGTTACTTATGCTCCTGCCTGTAAAAACAGCTTTCACTTAATTACAGACTTCTGTTATCGAAACACTTTAAGGTTGTTGGAACACTTCAAGGATTGGTTTTGTGTATCTTCCTGATCCATCAACTAACACTAGTAAGAAGTTTAAGAAGTTACTTATTGTAAGCAACAGTCTTGGCTGAGAGTTGGTTTATGAGCTACTGGGGGAAAAAGCTTTATTTTTATCTCAGTGCTGGTACAAGATTCAAGATACTTTTGTTTCACATTCCTTCCCTCTTCTATGATGATCTGTGAAAGAAAACCCAGAACTATGGTGTAGCCCAGAATGGATGCCTCTGAAAACCTCTGCATAACTATTTTTGCAGGTTACTCTAGGAGTCTTCCCTAACTATAGGGACAACCCCATCACTCATTTCAGGTGAAAAGATAATTCTGGGTCTCAGCTCTGAGTGGGAAGCTGCTTAAAGGGGGCATCTCAGTACATGTAATATAAGGAATGTGTCTGAATAGGTGCTTTAAACTCTCAGATCTTTGTAGTAGATTCCTCCGTCCTCTCACACTGCGGTTTTCTTTTCTGAGATTTGTATTTGTTGGTAAAGACAGGAAATGAATTTTTTTGAGAGCATTTTGGCAGCCATCATCTTTAGACACCATTTATTTTCATTTTCTTTACTTGGTTTGCCAAGTATATTTATCTGTCAGCTAAGAGCAGCTGCAAGACCACACTGAGGAGGAGAGCCTATAACCACAAAGAATATTATGGGACTCTGCAATCAAACACGGCCCAATGATGTTCATTGAGCAAATGAGGTAAAAGAAAGAACCATCAACTACTCACAAACAAAAAACAACTCACAGAATTTCAGCACTCTGTGGTTTTCTGAATTGAAATAATTGACTTTACAACTTCAAAGTTCTTTCACTGTGTTCATGTGTATTTGTCATGGGAAAGATGTTACATAAATATAGATTATTCTATAAACACATTGAATACAGTAAAACAAATTCAAACCATCTTTAACTGCTTTTGCACAAAACATGAAACCCTCTATTTGGATATAAAGCATGTTCCACCATAAGTTAAACTGTAATTTAGACAGAATATAATTTTGAGAGTTAGAATTAGGGAATCTATTATAGCTTCAAGTACTGAATCTAAAAAATAAATTTTCAGCAATGAAATGCAAGTGATTTTACACCATTGATCATGTGGTACAAAATGCATTCAGTTGGCTTTAAATAGGCAAAGATATAATTAAAGGAAATACACAATACACAATAGGGAGACTGATAACTCTAACTTCTAGCTATCTGTAGAAAATTATGGCACAAATAACTTCTTATTTGACACATAATAAGAAAACTTTGTACTTATACTGCATTTTCATTACAAAATCTTTATAAACTGTACTAGACAGTGTCCCTATTTTTGCTCCTTTAGATGGCACAGAATTTATAAGACATAGAAAGGCTTGAGAAGCAAGCAAGTGAACACCCCAAAGTAATGTCAGAAGGTGTGACAGAGCCAAGAAAAAAGTAGTGAAGGCATCATCAAGGCACAGGGAGCATCAAACATCTGTCTACTCACATCTATCCATCAAACTTACAAAAACTGCCCTCAACACAAAGCAGTTTAATTCACTCTTAAATACCTCCAACAAGGTACTCAACAGTCTCCCTAGAAAGCTTTCCTTATGCTATCAATTAATTAATTATGTAATCTAATAATTACACTGATACTGACTTTTGCTAGTGATTTAGTTATTGCTTTTACATTGTTGTTAATTATATTAGCTAGTTCTACTGGAAAATCCTTCAGATTTGATGATCTCCATCAGGCAGTAACTGAGTTCAGCTTTTCAAGCAATTTTGCACCCTCCATGTGACAATTACTGCTGGGCTGTGTTTCTCTGGAGTTTGTGTATGACAGTGCCAAATGAGACAGTATGAAAATGCTTACTAATGTCAAGATATATCAAATCTTTAGTTTTTCCCTTGTCCACTAGGCAATTACCCCACCACAGGAAGAACTTGGATTGATTTGATATGACTTTTTTTTTCTCTCTTGACAAATCCATGTCAGCTATTTGCTATCACCTTATCTGCAGGGTGAATCCAAACTAATTAACAAGACGTTTCAGAATATTTCTAGCATTGAGGCTAAACTGATGCACTTACGTCTTCCCTTTTACCTCTTTCTTAAAAATAGGTACAGTAACTGTCCTTCCTTATTCCTTAGGGAATTCACCTCTTTTTCGTATGTTTTTTTAATCACCAATGTCTCCTAGATTTCGTCTGCTTCTTTGGGAATATAATACTAACATATCTGACTTAACTTAATATTGATTAAGTCTACTTCTATAATTAACATTTCCAAATCTAGACTTAAAAACAAAAAAATCTGAGTTTAGATTTAAGAATCCATATGTATATTTTTATATAACCTTAACAGCCAGAGCACTTTCACAAACCATTGAATGCTCTGAAGAGTGTATTCAGTTCTCTAATTGTTAAGGGAAGTCAACTCTGGAGGACTTAATGACCATGGGGATTTTTCCTCTCTTGTCTATTTGTTCCTGCTCCCAAGTGTGCTGCCAGCAGCAAGACTAAGCATGTATTGTGCAGATAGCGATGCACAATGCAAAAATGCACATGCGTTCAGCTACACTGGTCAACAAAGAGAGAGCAGTGCCTTTACTGGAAGCTATAAATGCACCAGCATTTACACCATCACTCTCACCACTGAACAGCATGGAGGGCTGACCCTGCGTCTCCTCTTTAGGTAATCAGGATTGGAGCTTCCTTGCAAACACAGTGTTTCTTTCACTCTCTCAACTCATGGACACATCTGCAGGTCACTTGAGACCTAGCTCTGTGGGCATGTCCAGGGAAAACACTAGATACAGCCCAAACTTGGCCAGATTGTCTCCTGCTTGAATGCTAGTCCTGCTTGAGGTTCATTAGCAAATCATACGCAATAGAGAGACACGTTACACAGAGAAGAAACAGAAACAGTTTAACAAAACAGAACAGATTGCAACAAAAAGGTGCAAGTGTATTGGGTTTACATGGCAAGGTTTTTACAGGGGGGAGGGTTGCAGAGGTGGGTTCTGTGAGAAGCTGCTGGAAGCTTTCCCTATATTGTAGAGAGGCAATGCCAGACAGATGCCAGAGCCAATCCCGTTAATGATAATGGAATTGGGAGAGAGGAAAAAACTGCAACTGCAGCCAGAGTAGAGAGGAGTGTGAATCTGTGAACGAAACAGCCCTGCAGACACCCAGAGTAGTGCAAAAGGAAGGGGAGGAGGTCCTGCAGGTACTGGAGCAGAGATTCCCCTGCAGCTTGTGATGAAGACCATGGTGAGGTAGTCAGTCCCCCTGCAGCCCATGAATGTCCATGTTGGAGCAGAGATCCACCTGCAGCCCAGACAATCGCACACTTACCAAATGAGGCTGTTATCCTCTGGGAAGTCCAGGTTGGATCAGGTTTGCTAGCAGGGCTTATGACCCTGTGGGGACCCAGACTAGAGCAGTTTGTTCCTGAAGAACTTCATCCTGTGGAAGACACTTGTGGTAGAGCAGTTCATGTAAGAACTGTAGCCTCTGGGAAGGACTCACATTGGAAAATTCATAGAGGACTGTCTCCTGTGGGAGGGATCCACATGGAGAACTGTCTCCCATGGGAGGGACCCCAGGTTGGATCAGGGAAAGTATGTGGAGTCCTCCTCCTGAGGAGGAAGGAGAAGCAGAGACATGAAATGACTGCAGCCCCCATTTCATGTCCCCTGTGTCACTCAGGGAAAGGAAGTAGAAAAATTGGAAATGAAGTTGAGCTTGGGAAGAAGGAAACAGTAGGCGGAAGGTGTTTTAAGGTTTAAGGTTTCTTATTACCCCACTCTGATTTCACTGGTCATCAAATAAATTATTTCCCCGATCTGAAGCTGTTTTGCTCATGATGGTAACTGATAAGTGATCTCTTCCTGTCCTTGTCCCATGGGCCTTTTATTATATTTTCTCTCTCCTCTCTCCTGTCCAGTTGAGGAGGGAAGTGACAGAGCATGTGATGGGCACATGGTATCAAGCCAGGGTCAAATCACCACAACTGTATGGATATATGGGCCAGGATCCTGCATATATGACACTGGCTTCTTTCATCCCCTCCTTTCCATTTTCCCGCACCCACTTTAGACAGATTTTTCCATCCATTTTGATCTTTTAATTTCTCCATCTTTATCCTCTCTCCTAATCCTCCCAAGGAAATATTCCTGTTCCCTTAGTTTCCTTTGAATATTCTATATTTTTTTATCTTGCCTGTGAGACCCATGATGATCTTGTTTTCTCAGTTTCTAGATTCTTCAAGGCTATGCTCCAGCAGTCTCTTTACTGATCTATGAGCTCTGGGATTTGGTATTGTCTCTGTCAACTCCCTTATGTTAAGGTTTCTGTGTCTTATGTTAAAGTTTCTGTGTCTTGGGGTTTAATTTAGTATTTTCTTCTGTCTGCTGGGAGAGTTTGCTTGTTTGTTTAGGTTTAATAGTTGATAATGGGATACCTTCATAAGTCAGATGTCCTTCAACTCCAGATATCCTCAAATCATTTACCTTATAAATTTTTATCAGTGTATTGCCAGAGTTACTATTTTTTTCAGGATCTTATTTTTTGATTCCTTACTCTTTGATGGTTGAATTATCAACTTTCTTTCTATAAGGACATAATTAGTTCTAGAAATTAAGACTTTTATAATGTTAATGTGGTGGTATTAAATATCAGGAATAAATCAAAAACTATATCTGGAAGATTTGGTACAATACAACTTGTCTTTTTTAATTAAAACTTTTTATAAAACTTATTATAAATTTTATTTATTTACAGTTTTTTCTGTAGTCACAGCTACTTGATTAGCTACTGCCTTTAAGGCTTTTAAAACACTTTGGAGAACTTGATGTAGACTGTGATTTTATTGCCTTCCTGTTTTTGTCATGCTAAGAGTCATATGAAGATACCAGATCTCCATTTTGAGTAGCTTTATCAAAGAAACAGAAAATTTTCAAGCTCATGAAATGAATAAAACAAATAGAGAAAGCAGCATGTCAGAGCAGATCTGTGAGAAATACTATTTATCACTAGGATATGGTTTCTCAGACTGAAGGCGCACTAATGATCAGCTCTTAAATATACAATTCCAGCCACCAGAGCCAACTAAACAGACTATGTATGTCTCTTCAGCACCTCATCCCCTGAGACATGCTAAGCTGTAGTTCCATTATATAAGCTACTCAAAGCATATTTTTTGGGTAATAAAAACATTTTATAAGGAAATTTTTGGACCATGCAAAGCCCTGTATAGAAGGAAGAATAGGAGAATATGCATCTTATTCAACATCTCATCAGGCATCTTTGAGTAGCCATCTCTTGAAGTATTTAAAAGTCATGTAGATGCGCACTTATGGAAATTGTTTAGTGTGGACTTGGTAGTGTTAGGTTAATGTTTGGACTCAATGATCTTAAGGGTCTGTTCTAACTGAAGTTTTTCTGTGATTCTATTGTTCTACTCAGTAAAACATTTTGGAATACAGTAGCTTTCTTTTAGATGAAGAATAATTTTTCTGTCAGAAACCTATATGAAATGAGAATTCATTACAAAGAAAGCATTAATAGATTCGTGATTTCTGGCATCTACAGCTGCGCCAATTCATAATATTTTAGATGCATGAGAGGGCCTGAAATTAGTCTTGCGGAACTTATTTAGAAGTTTTCATGTCATGTTACTGACAGTTATTTTTTATAAAATTATACTAATTATTTTTACATATCTATACTGAGTGATTCACCCTTTCTATCCAGCAGAACTCTCTGTTTAGAGTCAGTATCAAACATCTTCAGTCCCTTATAGCTCAAAAAACTCTGGGCATCTCAGGGCAGAATTTGACTGAACTAATATTAACCATCCAGACATTAGGTATCACACCAAAAAGACTCGTGCAGGTTTTCTCAATTGACAAGGGAAAGGGACAAGTATGTCCTGAGGACATTTTGTGCTGTCTATCTCTGACAGAATCTTAGCCATTGATAAATTACTTTCTATAGTTGTATCTCTCCCTGAATGTGCATATGGAGTTTTGTAAAGTAGCCTAGACAAAAAGTTTAACTTTAAGAAGGTTAAATTTAAGGAAAATCAATCTAGTCTCTGTGACTAGCAATCCAACATTTTTTATTTACTCAATCACTTTGTTCATTGTGAAATTTTAGGTAGCAAAGAGGGTCATTTAAAAAAATATAAATAAGCAAGTTAATTATTTTCTTTAATCTTTTAAAAGGAATGTTACCTAGTTCAGAAATTTGAGATCTAATAATTATTTTCAAATCTGACAAAAATTTAAATGTTTAATATAAGGAATCTCTATTACTCCAGTTTACGTTGCTTTCACAGTTGGGTGCACCATACTATTAATATTAGTGGTGTTACTGAAAGTGTAAATGACAGCATAACTATTCATAATTTCAGCATGAGAAACATCCAAGGTAATTCTATTCTTGTTTCTTATACTGTCAATTTTGGCACTTATTTGCTTAACCTTCTTTCTTGCTCTTCATGCTTGCCATTCTCACTTGAAGAAACTCACAATTTTTCTATCACATAACAAAAAGAAGAAATAAAAAAGATTGAAGGAAAAGAAGTTCACCGCTTTGTACTAAGATTTTCTTGGTTATAGTAACTATGACCTAATATTCTTCTCCATGATCTTCCTGATGCCAAACTCCATTTAACCTGTCACTCTGGTGTTATCATGTCATCAGAATTGGCATTTATTGAAAAAGCACCTGAGATTTAAAAATTTAATTTCTCTCTCTGTGTGGAGTTGTTTAAAATAAGGAAAATGTTGTCAATATTCATTAAGTTTTCATCTCTTTCTCAGCAATCATAGGTTGATTTGAACAAATAAAATGAAAGGTCAAGATACTTATTAAAAAGTTTTGATGAATTACATCCTCACATATATTTGGTATAATTTTTATATCTCTATTACTTAGGAAAAAAATGCAGAATGAGCTTGACGAGCATTGTATGAATTTGTCTGATAAAATACAAAAAACACATCTTTAGATTCTAAATCCATCTTATTTGACTATTCACTGTTTTGTTAGGGTTGGAAATACCTCTCAACTATCATCCTTTTAATAGTACTCTCTCTATAATCATTGTCATTTTTCCACATCTTTCCATTATACATTGCTTGTACTTGCAAATAATGAACCCTATCATCTTACACTGTAAATGGGAGTGCCTCCACTGAAGTAGAAACATCATTTATAACCTTTAATAAGCATTTAAAGAGAGTTTATGGACTTACAGAGCTGAAGTGTAGTCACAGAGTTGACAAGGTGACTTTAAAAATCTGCTCATTTTCTGTTTCAAGATGGTGCAATGCATGATTTTGATGTCATTAAATGATGGTGAAAGGTGATATTATGTATGGACAGTGGACACATCCAGCCATTGATAGGTACTGGGACATGACTCAGAACTAAACATTATAAATTGTTGAATATTTACTACCAAATGGCCCTTTGGAAATCCACCTGGGGCTGTCTCACAGCAGTGGTCATACTTATCAAAATGAATAATTAATGACTTACCTGCTAGAAAACCTGCACGACTGACAACCTTGTGAAGCTATTATTCAAGAAGAAAAACAGCCCCAAATTACAGACACAGGAAAAAGAACAGGAGATCCTAATCAAGGGGAAAAAAACTTGTGTTGATTAAGTACTTATCTTTCATACATAGAATAAAAATGTATACAATAAATATGTATACAATATACAAATGTATACAATAAAAATGCTGAACTAGTTGGCTATTTGTTACTGCAGATGTTCAGAGAATATTTGCCCCTAAAAACCAGTTGTACACCTGAGCCGAATCATGGTAAGTCTGAGCAGTTCCAGGTCTAATTCATGCTTTAGTCATATCCCAGTTCATATCCTAAATCTCTGCCTACGTCACTATCAGAGCTAGTCTCTGTTGGCTTTCTCAAAGAATACTCAATGTAATTTGATTCCAGAAAAAAACAAAACTGGGAATGTCCTACCTATTCCTTGATCAGCTTTTTTTCTAGGAGCACTTGAAAAAACCATGCAACTGTGTAATAGGAGTGAGCTGTTCTGGTTCTGGAATACATGAATCCTATGGGCCAGTGTTTCCTAACGGCCACACAGAGGTGGAGTCTACGGAAAGGAGGTGTTTTTCCTAAGCTAAAATCATTCCACTTTACATGAGATTGACATACATTCATTTGGCACAGAAGACAGAATGAGTGTGATTATAATACTTGATGGATTCATCTGGGAGATTAAAATGACCAAGTGCTCTACTTTATGAATACTTTAATATTCAATATTGATTACATTAATAAAGGGCCTTCAGGTCTCTCCTTTCCTTCTTAAGGACTTTAACTACTAGGCTCCAGAGTGACATTCCAGTTTTCAGTTTATATGAAAAGAAGAAAACATTTGAAGCACATGGAATAAGATGATTTCTGCTTCATCCTTCTGAATTCAATAGAGCCTCATGAATGACACATGCTGGCCTCATAAACTGCATAAAATGAAAGATCTTGATTTTTTTTTATCTTTTCCAGGAAAAAATACAAAGCTGTGATTTAAGTACTTGAGATAGTCCAGAAATAAGTGAGAATCGCAGCTGAAGACAAAGCTCTGCTTTCAGACAAAGATGTAGCACTTGCATTTGCAGGTGGAATTAAGGACATATTGTCATCTTCAGTGCTAGCTCTGATCTAGGTGATGAACCTTTTGGCTTCCTCAGCAACATTCAGATGAGTAACTCACAGTACGAGCTCTCTCTGAGCTACAAAGGTAGCCAAAACACCTAAATCTATGCTGTCACTAGACACTTAGCTCTAATATTAAGCACAGCAATAATCAGAACTGGCTTTTTGATAATCTGCTCCAATTTGAACTTTTTAAAAAGCAGAGAGGGAACAGTTTTCTGAGTCTGATGCAGAATCAGATTTTTTTTCTCATCTTTTTAAATAGTAAAGAATTTAATTTATAGAAAATCCAATGGAGGCTGCCTTCTGACCACCCATCATGTTTTTAAGGTTCTTTTAGCTGAGGGCTCAAGAAAAAAAATCACAAAATATATCTGACATGACATAGAAAGCTCAAAGCATGTTGTAATCAGCAGTTGTCTTTCCCAGAACAAGACAGAAAAAGTTATTCCATTAAAATTAATTAGCTGGATGCAAATTTCAGCTATGTCAGTTGGCAGATAGATAACTGAATGGAAAAGGATAACATCCTTAAATATTTGATTTATACACAGGAAAATTATAATATTCAGCTTGACCCTTGAAATAATTGACTGTAACAATACAAAACAACCACAAGGTGGAGAGAGACAGAGCAGGATAACCTAGATGAATCATAATATAAAAGCAAATTTAAAATTATGCAGTATTACCACTGGATTATTGTTCTGAAGGGGAAGGCATTGGCTTAGTCAACAATTGTTACATGATGGTTATTGATTTGAATGGATGATTTTATCTTAAGGCCAGCCTCTGTCAAAAACAAATGCATGGTCTGCTTAAAGAAACTGCTTGGAGCACACAATGGCAGCTAGAAATATGCTAACAGGCAGATTTAGCTAAAGAAATGATTAATGGAGACTGCAAAGACCTTGTAAGAAAAAAGCTTTCAGTTTTAGAAATACAATGGTTCTTCAAAGAACAAAATTAGTGTCTGTCCTTTACTCTTCATTGTATTTATTTTCTCTTTCTTATATTTTCAAGAACAGAAAATATGTCAAAGACCTTTTATTAATAAAGGCGAAAAGGTACAAGTTATACAGCTGACTCAGGACAATCTAGATTTTCCTTCATACTGGGGGATCTCAAATTTTGTATGAAAAATAAGCATCATTAAAGTGTGAAGATGTTTTAATGCAAGTATACCAAGGAATTTTACGTATTCAGTCCTAGCAAAGAAACAAAAGCGCCTAGGAAATTTTTTCAAATCTACCAAAGAGTATGCTTACCTGCCATATATTTTTATCTCATTTTTCAGATATCTGTTTTGACAATTAATTTGACATGTTGGGTATGTAAACTTAGCTACAATTTTTATTCCTGTGTGAATGACTCATATTACCATGTTGTTTCTGTATGTATATCTGTTAAGTCTGAAAGTTCTTAGTAGCATTCAAACTTATTGTCAATTTTAGCTGCATCAACATTCAAATGTGTTATATGCCTACACAGCGCAGAAAAATGGGCACCCAAATAAGCAAGTGTCCATGGAAAGAAAAAAATCTGTCATGAGCACATGACACATAAGACATTGGAGAATCAGTACAGGAAAGCTCTATTATGAATGACATTTGGAGAAAAATTCAGATAAACCTCACACGTTATTAAATGAGAGAATCTATTCCTCAGTTCAGGTCCTCCTGTCATGTGTACTCTGTACTGCTAAAAAACCCAAACATCAACACCACAGAAAAAATATCAACAATACAGATTGCTACCGTTCAGTACTGCTGAAATTTTATAAAGCCATTGCTTCCCTCCCTGTCTCACCATTTACTGATGCCTTCTAGTGGAAGCTTTAATTTCATCTATTTTTAAAGACAGTCAGCTATAATATACAAGTCCGTAGAATGAAAAGCTTCCTTAGTTGATAACAGAACTTTTTCTTTAGTAAATGAGTTTGCTTTTCATTGCATATCACTTCGTCATGCTATTTCAGCAGCAGCTACCACGTAAGAAGAGTTCATCAAAACTATAGTAAAATCATCACAGATTTTGCTAAAAGCAGTAAAAGCATGTAGAATCAGCATATTGCAATAAGAAACTCACAGGTGACCTGAGAAGGTATTTAAAACAATATTTTAATATTGAAAAAAAAGGAATATATAGAACACTGTAATCAGAAAATCTTAGCTTGACACGATCTATAGGACAGCCACACCTCTATCCTGCATTGATTTTGTTATCCTTTCTACTAGGAAGCTCTTTATCTGTCATTGTTGCAATGATAATTCCTTACAATGTTTTTCATGCATATAAAACTGAGAAGAATTGTCTTTAAACTAGACCCTTGGAAGGATCTAGATCTTAGAATTTTTTTTTCCTTAATAAGGTATCACTTTTTTTCTTCAAAAATAAGATCTTAAATATAATTTCTGTCTTGTAGAAATCTTCAAAATTTAAACAATTATTCATCAACTCCATTACTGAGAGACTGGTATAATTTTTGCATTTTTCTGGACAGTGTTATCTGGGTAGTGCTTCCTCTGTTTCAGTGAATTGTATCTGTTAAAAATACAAAAATGTTCTAATACCTTTTCAGCTGACCCTACAAAAAGTGAATTGCAGTGAATTTCACTCACTCCCCTGCAGGTCACTTTATACAGTTCAAATTTAAAAATTAGACAGCCTTTGACACTTAATTCAGTGTTCACTATTTCGATTTCATGCCAATCCATGAAATATTCTTGGAGTGTATTTCTTATTTGTCGTGGTTTTACCACTAGGAGGTGTGGTACTAACAAGAGAGATCCAATAGAAGTAACACACCCCCCCAAAAAGAGAGAACAAATAACAAAGTTTATCTTACACACACAGCTCCACCGGAAAAGAGGAAGATGGCCGCTGCTCTCCCCTTCTTATAGAGGACCAGTCTTTGCACAGGCGCAGGTGGCCCCTGGGCGGGAACCATCCCTCGGATTGGACGGTTAGCGCCCAGGAACCGCCCCTAGTGAGAGGCTCCATGCACATGTGCAGAGCACCGGGCCCGGACCAGGGGGCGCGGGTCCCGCTGTGGTCCTGCGCGGGGTCCTGGGGGGTCCCGGCACCACCCCCGGGCCACGCCGACCTGTGCCAACCCCGGCCGCACGTCGCGGCGGCCCCCCGTCGTGGGAGGGCCACCACCAGCCCCACTCCACTCCACACACATGGGAGACCCACCATGCACGTGTGGAGCACCGAGCTGCGCCCGGGCCGAGGGCCGGCGGCGCCCAGCAGCGCCAGCAGCCCCCAGGGCCATGGAGCCGCGCCCGCAAAACAGCCGGGGGAGACACCGCTCCCCCGCAGGCAAGCCGCGCAGGGCTGTGGCGGCCGCCCCCGCCAGCCCAGGAGGGGCCACACCTGCACCAGGGTGGGGGATGCAGCTGTGCCGGGGACTGGCCCCATCCCCTCCTGTTCCCGCCCGTCCCCGCCGCCTTTGCCATGGCAACCCACCTCAAACACACAGGAGAGACAGTTTAACACAGCTCCGATCCCCCCTCCCCCTCCCAAAAACCTCCAAAAACCCCCTAGAAAGAGCCCTCTCCCTGTCCCTAAAACGGAGGGAAGAGACAATGCGGGGGGGGCGTGGGGTGGGAGGGAAAAACCCGGTTTTAGCTCCAACCTACAACATTATTGTAGCGATTTGTAAAACAGCGGCGTGAAAGTAAGTTAATTTGAAATAAAAACAAAGTGTCTATTATAAATATAAGTACCACTCCCTTTAGCAGGTGCCTGTGTGTGTGATTTCTGGTTAAACATAGCCTTGTGAGAATGGACATAAACTGCTAAAGAGAATGGGAACTAAGCTTTCTTGTTTAGGGAATATAATTGGACTCTGACAAACAAAGCCAGTTGGCTTGATGTAAACTTCCAGGTAAAGTGTACTTTCTCACGGTGATGATAAGAAGCAGAGATCAGGAAGAAGACATGGTGGCTGCAGCAGAAGCTGCAGCAGCACACACTCTATCTGTAACTAGCTTGAGGGAGTTCACTCTTGATCTGTAACCCGCTTGCTTGCATTTTAACACATGGCTCTCAAAGATGGAAGACTAATAAGAAAGAACCTCTCAAACCAAACTTCGTGTACCTGTGTTTTTATCTCCACACACATGGGAGACCCACCATGCACGTGTGGAGCACCGAGCTGCGCCCGGGCCGAGGGCCGGCGGCGCCCAGCAGCGCCAGCAGCCCCCAGGGCCATGGAGCCGCGCCCGCAAAACAGCCGGGGGAGACACCGCTCCCCCGCAGGCAAGCCGCGCAGGGCTGTGGCGGCCGCCCCCGCCAGCCCAGGAGGGGCCACACCTGCACCAGGGTGGGGGATGCAGCTGTGCCGGGGACTGGCCCCATCCCCTCCTGTTCCCGCCCGTCCCCGCCGCCTTTGCCATGGCAACCCACCTCAAACACACAGGAGAGACAGTTTAACACAGCTCCGATCCCCCCTCCCCCTCCCAAAAACCTCCAAAAACCCCCTAGAAAGAGCCCTCTCCCTGTCCCTAAAACGGAGGGAAGAGACAATGCGGGGGGGGCGTGGGGTGGGAGGGAAAAACCCGGTTTTAGCTCCAACCTACAACATTATTGTAGCGATTTGTAAAACAGCGGCGTGAAAGTAAGTTAATTTGAAATAAAAACAAAGTGTCTATTATAAATATAAGTACCACTCCCTTTAGCAGGTGCCTGTGTGTGTGATTTCTGGTTAAACATAGCCTTGTGAGAATGGACATAAACTGCTAAAGAGAATGGGAACTAAGCTTTCTTGTTTAGGGAATATAATTGGACTCTGACAAACAAAGCCAGTTGGCTTGATGTAAACTTCCAGGTAAAGTGTACTTTCTCACGGTGATGATAAGAAGCAGAGATCAGGAAGAAGACATGGTGGCTGCAGCAGAAGCTGCAGCAGCACACACTCTATCTGTAACTAGCTTGAGGGAGTTCACTCTTGATCTGTAACCCGCTTGCTTGCATTTTAACACATGGCTCTCAAAGATGGAAGACTAATAAGAAAGAACCTCTCAAACCAAACTTCGTGTACCTGTGTTTTTATTTAATCACCGGTTCCTTGCTTTGCCCATATGACTCCTGTATATGGGTGTCTGGATACATCACCTGTATTTGTCTGTCTAATCACATGCCGGTTGCTATCTGTTTCTACCATTCCTTTAAAAATATAGCAGTATCGGAGTGAGGAGGGGATAATGAAAAGTTCTAGGACAGATATTCTCAAATGTTTCAATATCTCCTTTCTTTTCTCTGCTGTTTTCCAGGGCCTTCCCATCATTGTTCTGACCCCTTTCATTCCTTCTCCCTGTGTGCAAAGAACTGTCAGGAAAATTACCTATGACCAAACTTTTTAGGGCCTCCTTGCCACAGAAAGTGAGCTTGACCTCCTCCAGGGAGAGAAAATGCTTCTGTATTAGCTCCATACACCTTTTTACATGGTAAAACTCAAAGGAGAAGACAAGAAGCAAGTCGATCCCAAAAATCAGGAGCAAGATAGATAGAGAGAGATAGAGTTAGTAACTAAGATAAAATCTCATTTTTCTTGGTCTATGCAAGTTTAGGCTTAGTTTTTTTGTTGTATGGATTGACTCTTAAAAATCTCATAGACTTCTGAAAGGTTTTCCTACAGGCTAAATTGCTATTCTTCAGATATACCAGATGCCTTTTTCCTAAAGGAATGCAGACATACTTTAAGGTTTGCAAATGTGCTTTCATTGACTCCCCTTCCCAAGACAGTCAAGTTTCAAATAAACAAAGATTAGCTACTTTATTCTCAAGTTCAATGTAGTATACTTCCTAGGTATAGTTATGTTTAACCACTCATTTGGAGGTATTTACTGCACCTTTTTAGTGTATTATATGTGTCCATCTTATTATACCCTTGGTGTCTGATCCATAGAAATGATTAATCTTGTTTTGTTTAGAAACAGAGCAAGAGGTTTTACAAGTACATAAATGCATTACCATAGCATTTTTTATATATTCAGCGTATTTTGAAACTAGCTAGCTTGTGTTCTGGCTAAAGGAGGTGCTGCAACAGCACATAAAAGCAGGTTTCAAAGTACTTCAAGAAGTAACACAGATTATTTCACTCTAATCTTTCAATGGCCTCATCTGACTATCTATTCCTATGCCCCTGTAAATCTCTCGATGTATTCATTGTCCTTTATTCTGCTGTAGATCACATATGTTCAGTATTTTATATGTGGGCCTGCGTGAAGCTGTGAAAATTAAAACAAAAACAAAGAGAATCATATTTTATTATTATAATGTTTCTTATTCATGTGGACTGTGTGCTTTCTTCTCTTTTACCCTCATAAAAATTTACAACAGTAAGAAAGAATTTACAACAGTATGAAAGATAGACTATTGTAGAGTCTATATTTTTTTTTAATTGTTCATAGATGTAAAGATAAACATCTTTCAGGAAGATTTTTGTGTATGAGAGCAGTTGAATAGCATTTTTTGGTATTGACATTTGTTAACCTGGATAGCAGGAAAAATCTATTTCCAATGGCCTTTCTCATGTGTAGCCTTTACAGACATTGAAGCACATAAAGAAGAAACTATAGGGCAATTTGGAAATTCAGCTGCAATAGACAAGGAGAACCAGATGATATTTACCAGAGTCCGGATGAAATGCAGAGAAATTAGCATTTACACAATAAAACTTTAAAAATCAGAAGTACTCGTAAATGAAGAAAGGTCTTTCTAAACTATCTCTTTCCTAGGAAAGACAGTCTGGTAAGGATGGAGGAGCAGAATCTAGGCATTTATTGTTGTGTTCTCTAGCTTTCTTGTCTCTGATACTATAGGTTAAGTGGTAGTCTGCACTTGAAAAATCTGTTTTTTAACTTCTGTTTCAAATCACATTCTTTGATATGGGCTCTAAATTTGGAGAAAAGATATGAAAGCATTAATCAAAGACATTAATCAGACACACTGAAGACATTGAAGCAAAAAAGGGTCATATGTCAGTAATTCCGTAAAATGTGATGAGGGGATATATAAGTGGGGGGTCCATGCATAGGAGGTATTTACTGCTTTGCTTTGCATAGACCTTGTGTATGTAGATCTATGAAAAGTGAGTAACTGAAGTCCCAACAGTATTTTGAAAAACTAGACAAATGTAAAGTTAAGTACATTGTCACAACAGCAGAAACACACAGAAAGTTTATTCCACACTCATGGAGTTTTATCTGGTGCGTTTTTTCTGAAAGTGTCTCTGGAAATGCTGAAGTATCCCAGAGTGGAGAAGGTCTATTTGCTGTAGGCAAACTGCACATGACCCATTAAAAAGGCGCAATACTTAGTATCACCAGGGAAAATATTACATTTGGGAGTTGCATTTTTATTAACCTTTTTTGTTTCTCATATAATTTCACTGTCAAGTAGTTGTTAATATTGAGTGAATGAAGTTCAAGTTGTACTAAATCTTGAAGGCTTTCGGTACACTCTCCTACAGTTTGTGAAGCTGCTATACTCCTAACTAGCACCATTGTTGACACAACTTAATAACGGAGATGCCAGACTACTTATTCTTACAGAAGACTGGTGTAGCAAAGCATTTCTATACATGCTTACCTCTAACCATCATAATTTTAACATAGTATATGAGTCAAGATCTATGCAAGGAGAGGCTTGCTGGACCAGAGAAAGGTTACTAGTAGCCTGAAGAACCTGGAAAGCTCAGAGATTTCAGAAATTTCTTTCTCAGAAAACAACTATATCTACACCCTGATAAGCCATACATATCTGCAGGAAGACATAAACTGTGATTTTTTCTGTTTAATTATTACTAGAAAGACGGGTGGTTCCAGTAGTACTGCTTTCTTGGCTGTAATAGTATTTATCTTATTTTCTTAAAACTGGTATTCATATTCCCAAAAGCATCTGGTTCATGTCACCACAGATTTACAGGACTTGTGGAGTAAACAGAGTTTTCTCCTTGCCTCCTTATCATTTAGACCACACAGCATGATACTGGTGCCTTTACATTGTATTGTTGCCACTGATCTCCTCTGACATTCCTGTGTCTGCCATGGTAGTGTAACCTAAGAGCAGAATTTAAGCTCTGATGGTTTATTTATAATTTTGATTGCCTTTTCAAAAGTGAGACGTCAAAATGCAAAATGCATTTCTATTCAGCAAGATCCTGTTATTGTTTGATTTGACAAGAATGTTTGGGTGCAGATATTTTCTGAATATTACCACACTCTAAGCTTTCAAAAATAGTTTAAGATATTTTTAATTAGATATATAAGATATATTTTGATATTAAGAAGTCTAATATTAAAGATAGTCTAAGATCTGTAAGTTCATCTAAATCTTATATTGTCTAGGAAGAAATAGATCTAAAATTATAGCCACAATTTTAACACTAGTAAATCCAAACTGAAAAACCTATTCCAGGTAATTCTAATTCTTGACACTAAATTCCAGTTTAATTCTAATTCAGACTTTCCTGGTTCATCCATTCTAACATAACCTCTAAAGTAAAGAAACAATAAACATTAGAGGACTGATATTGAAAGCCTATTAAGAGAGCCGGCTCACACTTAAAAAACAATTTAGTCTTTCATAACTGGAATTGGAGTTAGTAATATTTGCCATTGGGAATGAGCTTTGACTTCTACAAATCCAATTTCAACATAGAAAATATGCAACTTTTTCATCTCAATTGCAAATAAGTTATACAATTTAAGCTCAGCATGTAATGAAAAAGATGTTTTGAAGTCTTAATTATAATTATATTCTAGAGCTTCAAATAAAGCTTTATGTGTGCAACTATGTGCAAAACTTAACTCAAACTGATTCAGATTTGTTTCCGGTCATCAATATCGTTATTTTTTTCATGGGAGAGGACTTTTTTGCTTGTTTGTTTTCCTTCAATATGAAACTCAACGAAGATGTACATTTGGTGTTTCATGTGGAGTTAAAAGCCACTTCGAAAGAAAACTTTCTCTGGTTTACGTTCAAATCAGTCCTCCAGTTTATAAACTTACCTTTCTTTCAAATGAGACAATTTTGGAAACAAAGGTAGTTAGTACTATAAATGCCTAACTAGATACAGAGATTCATAAGAAAACAACCAATCCACCATTTTTCTAAAACTCACTTTCTATTACTGTAGCCCCATGAACTCACACATGCTATTCATAATACATTAAGACATTTTAGTGGAGTCTGTATCAGTCAGGTTAAATCTTTTTTTGGGAACCAAAGTGATCCCTAGATATATGGTAGGAAAGCAACCATATGCTAATGTTTTTTGGTAATTTTGTCCAAAGCTTTGTCTACAAACAAATTTCTGGAGTTAAAATCTTGTTATTTTGTGGGACTTTACGGTTGATTTTATTTTATGGTTCGGTCTATTTTTATTCCTTCCTGATTCTGTTTAATTTGAACCTAATTCTGCAGAACAATGCACTGGAACTACTCTTTTCTACCTACAAACATTGGCCATTAGGATTTTAGTCAGAATTTCACTCATTCTTTACCATTTCTTCCTTACATGCTACATATTATATTGGGTTCAAGGCAAAGGAAAATTAGTCCTTTTATGATTTATGCTTGTACAGGGACAGATTGTCCTCTGGTGTAGCTCTACAGTTACTGACAGAGAGATGCCAATTTAGCCTGCTGAGGATGTGACTTCCTGCAGTCAGCAAGGGTTGCAACTGTAAGCAATATGACTTTCAGGAAGAATAGTAAACATTCATCATTTAAGAATGACTTTGTGAGATTAAAACAGGAAGAATGTATCATTTTAATGTTTTATGTTTTCCTCAGTCTCTAATACCTGTACTTCTCAAGAATGTCTCTCTACATATAAACACATATCCATGCATACATATCCAAATATTCCTATAAACAAATATCATGTCTGCAGTGATCTAAAAATAAATAATGACAGGAGTGACAACCCCAGAGGGAAAATAACAAAGAGACTAAAGAAGTTTGTGTTCTAAATCCCCATATAATCTCATTATAGTAAAATAGAAAACAGTGAAGGAGAATTCTCTCCAGAGAATAACAGCAGAGTAGAAAATGAGCAGATTATACAATAAGTCTTTCTCTTCTTTAATGTGCTACACTGTCTTAGCATCTACACATTATTTTCTTATGTCTCTCTTCAAGCAAGTGATTATTTAAAGGATCTATTTAAAATAACAACAAATGTTGCAGACTATTGTGTAACGCTAACACAAAGCAACTTATCATTTTATGTTACCTTTTACATATGCAAGAAAAAACAAGATGGCCTTAGAAACCTATTTCCTAATTGTGATTTCAGTTTTTCTTATTTTTTACAAGTTGGAGAGACCAAAGCAACTAATCAGAAGAGTGTCTGATGACAAATGAGAGATCAATCACCAGAAAAGAAAGTTACAAAGGAAAAAGAGTTTGATGAACAGAGGCCAGCTGCTTATCTTTTCCTTTTTATTCTCTATATGAAATAATTTCACTTAAGAGTTTAAATGAATGATTTAGTGACCAAAGAGTAAAATGACAGAAAGTCTTTAACTAAATTATAATAATTATAAAATGTTAAACAGTCACTCTTTTCCCTGGTAAGAGAAAAAGTTTGAGAAAAAATGTTGCAACTCTTTGAGGTATACATAAAGTCCCACGTTTAGATAAAATCACAGGACCATGTGGAAAATTGTTTAATCATTTTAAACAAGTCTAGTAGGCATATCACACTTCCACAAAAGGCACACAATATCTGGCATCCCTTGGTGATTCCTGCTCTGCTAAGAATGAACAGATTGAATGCAGATGAAGATCAAAAAAAGCTCACATCTCTAGAAGTGGTGGGTGAAGGTTAGAAAATGTAGACATAGCAGGGCAGGAGAGCAACAAAACTGTTGTACGTGCTGCCAGGCAAAGGTTTCATAAGTTCGGTGTGAGACTTATTGGTATTTACTTCACAAGCAGAGCTGTGAATTGCAAAACAAAGCATACCCCAGAGATGCTGTAGAGGAAAATTTTCAAACTTGAGTATGCCTAGAAAAGAGAAAGAATGATAATTCAATGGGGAGAGTTTTAAGTATGATACATCTGATCACAGTACTTTGTTCAGTCACAGACTTTTTGCATCATCAGATTAAATATAAGGATTAGATTCTTGAGACAGACATCATTAGATATACTTGGATTCTGAATATGAAACTTGCAGTATTCACATTTCTCTTACTGGATGTGTGTAATGCTGCCTAAATCCTTAGAACAACTTCTGTGTGTCTTTGTACCAGCAAATTTTCAAAACCTTTGGCCAGTTATCCTTCACATGTAAAAGCACTAACAGTAAACACAGAATCACAGAATTACAGAATTAACTAGGTTGGAAAAGACCTTTGAAAGCATCAAGTCCAACCTATAATAACTATAATAACAGACACACTTTTTGTCTTCTACCTCCTCTACCTCCACCCAAAACACCACTGTACGACATGTCACCTTCATCGTCTCCGTGGAGGTCAGAAATTCAATTTCATGCTCCTTCACTTCAGGAAGGGGTGTTCTTCTGACTCTGAGCTGAATGCCTTGGCACTAAGAAGACCAGTGAGAAGCCAACACTTACGCAGACAATTCTAGGAGTTAAAAAAAGACTTGTTTTAGAAAGGAGACGGAGGATAGATGTGTGATTCTGGATATGAGACAGACAAACCTGGGGTTAGTCTTCCACATTGCCTGATAACTCTTCCTTTTTCCACATACCTCCTTAGAACCAGATAAAAACTTACAATGAGTTACAGTCATACACTGAACCTTCTCACTTTTGGAAGTATCAGACCTCATCAAGCTCACAACTCAGCTTCCTCACATTTTCACTCTGAGACCTTTCAAACCTTATGTCTCCTATTTATTTTTACTCTTCTGTACCCACTAAAAATGTTGGTTTACAACCAAAATGAAAAACCACCAATTTTTTATGTTTTTGTTTTTTTTTTCTTTCCAGTAGGTCTGCTGCCTCATTTTTGTACCTTTTTCCCAATCTCAGGATTTTGTTCAGTGTGTCAATCTGTCAGTTCACACATAAAGTTGTTTTGTGAACCTGCAAAAATACAAACTAAGCCTCTGAAATTTTTCAAATAATTACAGGCACTGTCTCTTTCTTCTGCTTTGTATTCTGTTTTGCTTTTATTTGACACTTTTTCTTTCTCTATTAGGACATACAAAATTCCAACATACATCCCAGTTTTTATTCTGCAGTAATTCTATGCATGATTTTCCATATCACAAAAAAAGTTTCAAGCATCCAAAGAGATGCAGTAATTATCTAAAGATAGCATGCTTTACTATCTTTAGATAGCAAAAAAGCCTTTATACAACATGGAACTCTTATAAATGCAGAAAGCAGGATTCTCTATTCCCAAAAGTGTTTCCAGCTCTGCTTGTTATAAAAAGTATCACTTTTGGTAAGATGCCTACATCCAGTGTCAGTTTAGGAAATTCTAGATTAAGTCTTCCTTTTTAGCATATTTCAGAAATTACATATGCTGAGATAAAATTCAGTGATAATTCTTAGAATATTCAGTCATGAAAAGATGGTCTAGCCAGGGGAATATAACCATAAAAGCAACTAGCAAGGCTGCTTGCAGATAAGCAGTTTTCTTGACACTAAGCAAATTTTAATAATTATGGAATATGTTTATTTCAGTTAAAGAATTTAATTTGGATTGTGTACAAAAACGTCTATTTTAATCGCTTACAGAGTTTACAACTCCCATCATCTCCCATACTTTGCATTGTGTGACTCAAGAATTTTGATTTGTTGCAATTGGTCTATATCACAAAGAGGGGTGCTTTTCAACTGAGAAAAGCCTCCTCACTGAAAAAAAAAAAAGAAAACAAAACATCAAGAACCACTTGTTCTGGTATAGGGAGTTCCCCATGTAGGAACACTATAATGCATATGAGTTTGCTATGACTGGAACCCAAATTCCCAATTGAAAACTCCTAGTAAAAAAAGGCGTAAATATTCTGTGAAGGAAAGACAGAGCACAGTCAGCAGCAAGCTGGGTTAGCTGTGGTGCTTATATGGCAGCATCCAATCTAAGAAAGAGATGGAAGAGGACTCAACTAGAAGCGCGGGATCAGGCAATAGGTGCACAGTAACAATATTATTCCAGCTTTGAAGAACTGCACTGATAAAAATTTTTATGAAAATTATTTCACTTTTAGGATCATCTTACAAAGCTTACTTAAAGGTGGACAAAGAAAATCTGTCAGCATTTTCAGTTCTGAATGACATTTAATAACAGAAAATTGTTTATTGCTTTGTGTAAATCCGTACTTCTCTTGTGCTCTCTCACATGAAAATGGATTATTTTCATAGTCCTTTACCAGGTCTTGGATTTTTAAATTTTTTTCTTGCTTTATGGTGCTCAGATAATTAAACTATCTGCAGCCATCTGGGATACTGGGAGGCAATTAACGAAAAACTGAGTAGGGTCTTGGGAGGGTCTCCAAAGCAATTGGTCTATTGTCCAAAGCTTTTGGTCCAAGATGATAAGAATTTCCCCATGCTAAAAAAAAAAGTTAAGATCTTTACAAGGTTGGCAATTCCAAAAATTTGATCCACTTAAGCAAAGGGGTATTGTTCAGTAATTTAATAAGTAAGTAAGTAATTTAATATTTATTGTTCAACAATAAATAACGGAGAACTACTCCTTTCTTTCCACTCATCTTTTTTTTTTTTTCATTTTTTTTTTCCCTATATTTGAGACTTAACAATTTGGGAATAGGACATTAGATAATAGCATAAATTCAGATTGTTATTCCTTAATATCTCATCAAAACCTGGTGGGGGGAAATGCTCCACCTCTTAAGAGATGTTTCATTGAAAAATATCACAATTGAAATATGTTGACTGATTTCAAAAGGTACTGGCTTGTAATTGACCACAAATTCTATAGAGACCAGAAGACATGGCGAATATTAAAAAGCATTAAAAAGATTGCCAAAAAAGGTAACTGCTATCACAGCGTCAGGATGCATTGCAGTTTCTGAAACCTGAAAGTACAGTTTTAATAGCAATATAGAAATGAAACAAAATTTAATTATTTGGGGAAATCTGTGGAGATGTAAACAAAGTTGAAGAAATTAAAATATATGAATAATGTCCTAAAAACATTGTACAAATTCCAGAGGAGTGAACTATCTCAGACATGCTTCTAATCAAAGCCACAACTACTACATCTCTGAACAAAACCAGCAAAATATCTAATTCAAAGTAATGAATTGGGAAAAATCTCTACAATAGTCCCTATTTTGGAGCAATTATAGCTAGCAGATCACTCAAGAAAGCAGGTGTATACTTGAATTGGTAGGGGATATTTCAGAGTTTTCTTTTTAGTTAATGAAGAAAAAGCCATCACACATATTTTAAAGATTTTTATGATCTAAGTGGAAAAACCTTTTTGATGAGCAGCATCTAAATTAGATGCCATTCTTCTTTTTTAGAAGTTAATTAACAAAATAATATCAGAATATAGATTCTATTAAGGCAAGGGTGTTGGTCGTTTTTTAACAGAAACAAGCCAATAAGGCCTTAGAATACTTAGTCTTCCTGGAGGTTGTAATAGTACACAGTTACAGCAAATTCAGAAGTTGCAAGGTTCATCAATTAAGCTGAAAGTGAAACATATTTGTTGGGTTCTAAAAATAGTGTCCTGATGACCGAGTTTGGTTTTAAAATAATTATATTTAATTTTTAGGTGTCAAAAGTTTAAAAAGATGTAACATTCCTGATAACAATTTGCAGACTGCTGCCTCCTATGTTAAGAATAAGAACCAAGTTATTTTGTAGGCATACAATTATATTTATGACTATCAGTTAATAGAAAAGCATTCAGGTATTTTAAAGGAAGCAACATTTGCTGTGTATGTTGAGAAGAGATTTGCACAAGTGTTTGTGATTATTCTGGATGTGTTATAACTAATATCACCACTGTATCTTGTATTCCTAAACAACTGTCATGATAAGATCAATTCCCACTTCCCAACTGCTTTGTATTCTGCCTGCCCAGACAGGGAGCCCAGTAGTGCTGAAATGAATGTTTACATTATCCTTGCGTTAGTCTGACTTGACTATACTGAAACATATGGATCTCTTTATTATCTTTTGTTACGGGCAAAGGTAAAAAGTATTGATTTTAGGTGCAATGTGGATATTAAAAAACCTTAAACAACATATAAAAATGTTTATTCTAACATGTTGTACTCAATATAAATTGGTTGGCCATTTGAATTACATTGATTTTTTTTTTTCTCCCACTCAAAGAGGAGCCTAGTTTCGGCAAGTATTTAAAAGCATGGATAAAAGTAATTGTCTCAAAAAACCAAACTTGTTGGATTATATTTAAAGCTACTAAACAGTAAATACACAAGTTTCTTGATGTTTATTTAAAAAAAAAAAAAGTGGAATTTGTACTGTAGTTTATTTAATTAAAAAAAAACAGATTAAAATATACTGGTTTGGAAGAAGAAATACATATACATATTGTCAAATGATTAAAATTACCATTTGTTTCCCTTGCTGCAAATTACCATTTTCAGATTATAAATAATGCCCTCACAGTTATTCTGACCATGACAGCAATCTTCATACTGAATCTCAAATCAAAGTAAATCATTAGATTAATGTTAATGTAAAAAACGTTGCAATGCAAAACTGAACTCACTATTACATTGCTTATTTTTCACACATTCCTGGAGGTAAAAAAAATAATTTCCTTCTATATCTACCAAGTGTATATCCTTTTTTTTGCTAGAAATTAAAAAAAAAAACCCCAATCTTGACATTCAGTTGTGTTAAGGGTTAGGTTGTGGGGGGTTTGTCTTTTAAAACTTCTTTTTGTTTGTTTTTCTGTGAGGGGAAGACGCAAAACTGACAGTCTGAGCCTCAGCACCGTGCAGCTGGACCTCCCGTCCCAGCGCCGCTCATGGCATGGTGGGGCCGTGCCAGGCCAGTCAGTGGCCGAGCGGGACCACGGAATGCAGTGGGTGGAGATGGTGCCATCCATGTGTGCACCTCACAAAAATGTCTAGATCTCTGTCCCAGTGCCCATGGTGCAGTGGGGCCAGGAGCGGTGGCAGCCGGTGCCCCATGGAGCAGGCAGGGGTGGCAGCAGCCCCGCTCATAGAGGCCAGGTAGCCGTTCTGGCTGCCTATGGGCGGAGCTACCAGACCCCCGCGCTGGCAGGGAGGCGGGAGGTGTGTGGCAGCAGCTTCTCTCAGCAAGCAGCAACTTCCCCCACAGGCAGTGCTGCTGGCAACCCCCGAGCCTCTGGGTTCTCCACAATGCTAGCAGGGCAGTGGTGGTGGCGCCTTCTTCCAGCGAGTGCAGCCGAGAGCGTTTTGTCAGGAATGCTGCTATGTTGCCTTGTAATGAAGTCTCGGAGAGAGGTTGGCACCCAGTGCCAATGGAAAGGCAATGCGCCCCGGAAGGGTGCCACGAGAAAACCTGAGAACAGGCACCCCATAAAGGCAGCAGTGATGGAAGATCTGCCTCTTTTTGGCTCCCTTCGGTGCTGGTAGAGGAACGGCTCCCTTTTCTCTTGGCTTCCTCAGCGCAAGCAGCAGTGTGGCATCATCACAGTTCTCTCCTTCAGTGCCAGCAGCAATGCAGCATCACCAACCGTGCTGGCAGAGGAACCACGCAGTTGTGGTATTTCTTCCCCTTGGATCCCCCGGAGTTTTTTTCATTGGTTTTTNGTACTGTAGTTTATTTAATTAAAAAAAAACAGATTAAAATATACTGGTTTGGAAGAAGAAATACATATACATATTGTCAAATGATTAAAATTACCATTTGTTTCCCTTGCTGCAAATTACCATTTTCAGATTATAAATAATGCCCTCACAGTTATTCTGACCATGACAGCAATCTTCATACTGAATCTCAAATCAAAGTAAATCATTAGATTAATGTTAATGTAAAAAACGTTGCAATGCAAAACTGAACTCACTATTACATTGCTTATTTTTCACACATTCCTGGAGGTAAAAAAAATAATTTCCTTCTATATCTACCAAGTGTATATCCTTTTTTTTGCTAGAAATTAAAAAAAAAAAAACAATCTTGACATTCAGTTGTGTTAAGGGTTAGGTTGTGGGGGGTTTGTCTTTTAAAACTTCTTTTTGTTTGTTTTTCTGTGAGGGGAAGACGCAAAACTGACAGTCTGAGCCTCAGCACCGTGCAGCTGGACCTCCCGTCCCAGCGCCGCTCATGGCATGGTGGGGCCGTGCCAGGCCAGTCAGTGGCCGAGCGGGACCACGGAATGCAGTGGGTGGAGATGGTGCCATCCATGTGTGCACCTCACAAAAATGTCTAGATCTCTGTCCCAGTGCCCATGGTGCAGTGGGGCCAGGAGCGGTGGCAGCCGGTGCCCCATGGAGCAGGCAGGGGTGGCAGCAGCCCCGCTCATAGAGGCCAGGTAGCCGTTCTGGCTGCCTATGGGCGGAGCTACCAGACCCCCGCGCTGGCAGGGAGGCGGGAGGTGTGTGGCAGCAGCTTCTCTCAGCAAGCAGCAACTTCCCCCACAGGCAGTGCTGCTGGCAACCCCCGAGCCTCTGGGTTCTCCACAATGCTAGCAGGGCAGTGGTGGTGGCGCCTTCTTCCAGCGAGTGCAGCCGAGAGCGTTTTGTCAGGAATGCTGCTATGTTGCCTTGTAATGAAGTCTCGGAGAGAGGTTGGCACCCAGTGCCAATGGAAAGGCAATGCGCCCCGGAAGGGTGCCACGAGAAAACCTGAGAACAGGCACCCCATAAAGGCAGCAGTGATGGAAGATCTGCCTCTTTTTGGCTCCCTTCGGTGCTGGTAGAGGAACGGCTCCCTTTTCTCTTGGCTTCCTCAGCGCAAGCAGCAGTGTGGCATCATCACAGTTCTCTCCTTCAGTGCCAGCAGCAATGCAGCATCACCAACCGTGCTGGCAGAGGAACCACGCAGTTGTGGTATTTCTTCCCCTTGGATCCCCCGGAGTTTTTTTCATTGGTTTTTTTTCAGCAGCTCTGGAGTGGGACCAGCGCCGTCCTCATGGCAGCTTTCCTTCCTTCCCCTTGCTCCACAGTCCAGCAGCCGGCCCGGAACAGCATAGTTTGTTTTTTAATTGCGGTTATTATTGTCGGGTTATTGCTTGTAACTGGTTTATGCTTGTAGTGGTTTCTAGGTTTTATTTCCCATAGTTAATAAACTGTTTTTGTTGTCGTCTTTCTATTACATCTCTCATCGCTCAGTAGCACCTCCTACTGTCCAAACCAGGACAAAGTGCCTGTCCTGAACTTAAATTTTATGTCATTGTCTTTGATTTTTTTTGTGGGATAGCATAGAGTTAGGTTGAAAACAAACAGTGAGGACTAGATAACTTCAGGAAACCCTAGATGATTAAAACTATATTTTTTCCTCATATATTCTTACTGGTAAAACTATATTTTGTTGAGAAAATTACTGAATTCAAGTCATGACAACTTCCTCTATCCACCTAATTGCAATACAAGGATCAAATAGAATAGAAAATTCATCCCATAGTGTATATAATTATATTACTTTCTCTTAAGAAGACAATATTCCCTTTCTTTAAATTTCTGTTTCAGGAACTTAGAGAGTGATAACATATACCTATGATTTTTGAAAATTATAATTAATTTCCAATACATTGACTTTGCTATGCCAGAAAAGTCAGGAAATGAATTGAAAAAAATTTAACATATGACAAAAAATGTAAAGCCATTGTTCTGCTGAAGGTAAATATTATATAAGGCTCTCTGAAGAATACTAGCCATAATTGCATTCCTATAGCTCCACTTATTTGTGCAGAACAGTTTTTAAATGAGGATAAGGATCGAGCGGATTATGATAGATAAAAATTAAATATATCAAATTTTATTTTAAAACAAACAAACTAAAAAACCCTTGGCCACAAGTTTGAGATTTTTCATTAAAGGCAAGGAAGAGATATATTTTGTGTTGGGTTCCTGGTAAACTGCAGAGAGTTCAGGGAAGATCATGAAGACTGGGAGGGCGGGAGCACTTTTCCAGTGAGAAGAGGACTGGGGAGCTGGGCTTGGCAAAGAGGAACAGGATGGCTTCAGAAAAGATAACAACAGTTCATGATGAGTAATCAAGATACATGCTCTTCATAAAAGACAATGGACAAAAGTATACAAACAAGCAGTTCAGACTAGCTATACAGAGAAGATTGTTCCCCATGAGCAGTGTCAAGCTGTGGCACAAAATGCCAGGAGGGGTACTGCATAGTCTCCCTCCTTCAAGGTTTTCAGTACATGACTGAATATGAACTGGTCCGACTCCATAGCAGACCCTGCTGTGAGCAGGTGCTTGGACCAGAGACTTCCCGAGAATCCTTCCATCCTGAGTTATACAGTGAGTTTACTGAGCAAACAGTTATCTTTTGAATGTATAAAGTAGTTCAAAGTGCAGGAAAAATATTGTAAATTAAATCAGTCAGGGCAATTCATGAAACAAAATACAAATAAAACATATAAGGATTTCCTGCCTTTCTGGATCAGGCCTATAGCCTCTGAAAGACATTTGTTTTAACAGATTTCAAAGTGAGGTATGTTTCCATCTTCAACAGGAAAGAAGAGGTTGCCTTGAAAGGAGTATAAGATAGCCCTAGACATGACCCTTGCTCTATTCAAATTAATAGTTCCCTGGAGCTATTCCTTTGCACAAGCATTTCCTGATCTCATTAACCATTACATCTGTGGAACTACTTGAACAAAAAGATTATGACCTTGTTCAAAGTGGAATTTACTTTTTTTTTTTTTTATTACAGCATGATATGGTAGCAGCATCAAGAATAATGTAATATGAATTGATTGATCTTTGCTGCAAAGAAAGAATTATGTGGAATTTAAAAAAATGCTCTTCTATTCTTATTCAAGAAAGCATGAAATGGAGCCTTAGGAAGAGCAGACGAATTGATGCTGCTTCTATCTGAAAGCAGTGACTTCAATAAGGCTTACATCATGAATAACAGGTGTTATTTGGAAGAGAGAACAGGAGGTGAAGTTTGATACAAGAATGCTAATTATTCTCAATGGTATTCAAATATAAACATTTTCAGTCTCCATCTTTATCATGAATGGAAAGGGTTTGATAAACGTCTGAAATGTGTTACTCAGATAAGTTATCTGTTTACACTCCATTTTCTCAGTTCTGTTTTTTTTTTTTTTTCCATTCAGCTTTCGCCCTAGTGAATTTAGTTCAGAAAACACTTTATCATATCATGGAATCATAGAACCATTGAATATGCTGAGTCATAAGGGACCCACCAGGATCACTGAGCTGAATTCCTGTCCCCACACAGGACAACCTAAAAGTTAAGCAATATATCTAAGAGTGTTGTCCAAACACCCCTTGGACACTGACAGATTTGGAGTCATGGACCACTTCTCTGGGGAGCTTGTTCCAGTGCTAGACCACTTTCTTAGTGAAGAACTTTTTCCTAAAATCCAGTCTGGACTCCCCTCCCACAGATTTGAGACGTCCCTTGCCTCCTATTATGAAACAGCAGAGAAGAATCTCTGTCTTCATTCCCCCTCATTACCAAGTTGTAGACAGCAATGAGGTGACACCTCAGTTTCCTTTCCTCTAAGCTGAACAAACCTGCATCTTCAGCCTGACCTTTGGACGCATACTAATATTTTTATATCCTTATATCGTGGAGCCCAAAATGGCACACAGTACTTGAGGTGAGGCCGCACCAATGCTGAGTACTGTAGCGCAATCACTTCTTTCCACGAGGTAGCTATACTGTGCTTAATGCACCCCAGGATACTGTGGTTCATTTGGCCAGAGGCCACATTGCTGACTCATGTTGAGCTTACCATCAACTAAATCCCTCAGATCTCTTGCTGTTGGGCTGCACTCCAGCCTCTTGTCCCCCAGTCTATATGTACACCTAGGATTACACCTTCCCAGGTGCAGAATCCAACATTCATCCTTAATTTATGCCATTGAAGGTACAGATAACCTTAAACACGTAAGCAAACACCTTCTAGTGTCATGTAACAAAGAACTTTTAATCTGTGCCATTAAAAGGGATTTTTTTTAAACAGATCTTGCTCATCACCCTTTCCCACAGCTTGTCCCACTGACTATGCTTTTTGCCATTCTGCAAACCTCGTTTTCATTAGCATCTGAAAGACAAAAAACTCACTATAATTAGAAAAGAACAGGGTTAGGAAATGATACTAAAAATACTGCATTCGAATTACACAAAAAATGATACCAGAGGATTAGCATTTTCTGTTATACCATTCTGCTTCAGATAGAAGAATGTGAGAAAAGCACTAGAACTTCTGCAGGGAGAAGTCTTGGACTATTTATTCAAGAAAGACAAAGAATACAGGACAGCATGATACAGCTATAAAAAAAACTGCAGCTAAGCTAGCAAAAGGAGTACAAATATTTCTATTCATTCAGACGATAAAGAAGAGAAAAGCACGGCACACAGTACAAATCTCTGGGTTTTCTTCCCTTCTTGAATCCAGCCTGTAATTAACACAAAGAATACTTTCTACAATCCAGAGATCTTGTAGCAATAAAAACTAAAATGTTAGTGCCTATAAATTATTTAGATACCACAATTTCAACCACATAGTGGTAACTGACAAGAACTGGGAGAAATTAGAGTTTTCCAGATATGATAACACCAGACAGTACTCTGGATAAGATCTGTGGTTTTATGCTGTCCATTAGCTTGCTGTGTCACAGAGCAATTTAAGAAAATCCCTGTTACAAACAGTTAGAGGTTTATCACTGCCAGAAAGAGTCCCCTTTCTAACTTCAGTTCAATTTTAACTTCTGAAGAATTATGTTTCTCCTTCTTTCAAAAGCCCACATTGCTTATATAGTTCTAGTTCATGTACATTCCCCACCTTTATTCGAATTCTAGCTATCTCTTGTCCTGTTGATATTTTGTGGTAATGAGCTCCATGGTCGTGTCTTAGTTTGTTGAAAATAGTTTATTCCACTTTTTAATTTTTTTCTCTGTTTTGTTGTATGCCTCTTCATTTCTGAACTTCCATTTCTTTAACAATATATTACTTCACATATTTGCCTCATTTGTGCTCAATGGAGTAGCCTCAGAAAGGCAGCCGAGAAAAGTAAGGTATTTTTGTGGAATCAAATATGTCAGATTAGAAAAGTATCTCACCTTTTGCCAAAAAATCCCTAACAATGTTATTCCAAAACACAATTTAATCCTTGTTATATATATATGTATATAGTTATAAATTTCTTGCATATTAATTCTTTGGATGATTATCTCACATTTTCAAACTAAATCAGAAATTTATCAATACATATTCAGGTTCTAGCCTATACATCACTTAAATTTTCCAGATATTCTGAAAATAGTAACTGCCTGTTGCTCTGATTGATTCCAGATCTTCACATGGTAAAATTAAAAATTTAAGAATGTCATAAGATACTATTAGCTATCACAACTTTGCTGTACTGTAACAGATGCCATGAAGAACACTATTGTTGAGAAAGTGTTGCATTCTCTTGTAAAATTCTCAAGAAATATTGATGAAAAAAACAACAAAAATCAAGAGAAATATGAGGGGGGAAAAGGTGGTTTGTATTGACAGAGAGCTTATTTTTGCCAAATAAATTGTAAAAAATATTCAAGACCAGTTCCCTTTTGAAAAAATACAACCTCTTATAATATTGCCACTGTCACATAGACCTTTAGTGAACTTTTGAGCAAATAATCATCTTGTGAGTTGAAACTGCCTAAGGTCAGTTTTAACAGAAGCATCCAATTTCCTAGGATTTCAAGTGAGGTTAGAAGAATAAATTCAGAACGCAAATACTATAACTAACACATACCAGCTAGTTCTCTCTTTTTCTCTTCCTACCCCTCACCCTTCTCTCTATTTCTATTATTTTCCTTATTTTGAATATACATATTTAGGTTGCATAGTGGCAGGTTTTCAGGCAATGAAATTCAGGGGGGAAAATTTATTCATCAATTAATTGCAGTAGAATACTATATAGTACCTGTTCTTAAATTCAAAGACAAGAAAGTCATTATCTGTGAAGAGAAAAAGTAAAAGTATGCTGAGCATGTCCCTCCATGTTAATTTTCTTGGTTACATCTACAACCTTGCACATTTGTATGCTCACCTTGTCATTCTGTAGAATCTGAACCCCTGATATTGAAAGCAGGTGCATGGGGAAAGCACCAAAGAAAGTTAAATCAAAGATAGGATTGAGGTTCTTGTGGTTATGGCACAAGGAAAACAGGAGATCTAAAGACAGTTCTTGATTTCACTGTGTGTTCACTGAAGACCAAGGCACATTTCATTCTGCTAATCTTTTTCTTTATACATAAAACACTGATGATACTTTGTCACTGATATACTGTCAGTTTGCCCTTTAGTCTATAAACTTTTAGAGGGGAGGGAGAGAGATATCTTACTGAAGGCTTATGTGGAACCGAGCACAAAGGGACTTTTCAGTTAAGAATTCTCGTCTCTATCTAAATACTGAAAAACGATAACAGGCAAAACAGAATAAAGACATTCAAGACAATAATAAAGACATTATTTCAAGTAACAACTACAGACAGGTATAATATTACTGAATTTGAATGGGCAACTGAAGGGAGAATAGCAGTCAACACAACAGTAACTACTTTCAGTCTTTCAGAGACTTTTAAAACACAGAAAGTGAAAGAAAAATTTTAAAGCTTTTACATATTTCTGGGGTTTTTTTTGGTTTTTTTGTTTGTTTTTTGTTTCTTTTTTTTTTCAAAGCCTTATAGACAGTGCTTAATGAAATACACTTTGCTGGTATTTATGTGATGTACTTCATATTTTCAAGTTTCTGGGTTTTATTTTCCTATATATGTGTGTGCTTATATATGCATACATACATATATCCATAAAAATTTATATAATATATACATGGCATATATACACAGATATTTAATACTGAAGTATGTTTCTGTATAGATCTAGCAGCTTTTCCTTTTAATTTCTTAATGAGAACTCATTCGGTGTGATGAGATTAAATGGGCTTACCTGAACAGACTGTCCACAGTTGCTGAATATGTTGAAAGGTCAGCAAATTCCTAATGGCATTTGAGCTTTATGTTTGAGGTCTGTTAAATTATTTCAGTGGGACAAAGCTTTAGACTGACTCATTAATAGTAGCCTGAAAAATGCCAAATGCTGGCTTCTTTTATAGCTGATAGAAGTTAAAAGACAGAAACAAATTATCTGAGCCTTCTCCTATAACAGGAAAAAATATGCCAGCATAGTACTGCTACATGACAAATTGTTATTCAATAAGCAGCTTGATGAGGGCAGCTTCATAGGTAGCTTAGGGTTAATAATGTTTAATTTTTGTGTGGCTACAGCTGCCCTTAAATTTTATAAGGTACCCAAAAAGTAATTTTGACATAAAAATAAATAGCTCTTATAAAAACAATCTGTTAAAAATGGATAAATTTAATTCCATGTTAAACTTACTGACACAGAAGACCGAAACTTTCAAATGGAAAGTGCATTTAAGCTTTGATTTTCTATAATTCAATATTTGGACGTAGTAAGGGAATGACCCTATTAATAAAATTAATGTTGATATGGCAGAAATTTTCTGATTGCCTTCTTACTTGGATTATTTTCTACTTTTTTCTGGTGCTAGGAAGCCCAGGAATATGTCTGATGTAGATTGGAGACTGAGCACAGAGAAACACCAACTATTTCTATTTGGAAGTCAGTTCCAGTGTTGGGACTGAATTTGCAGTTTCCAGGTGTGGACTTGGATTGATTTTGGTCAACGAGTGCAACTGATAATATCCTCTTGCTGTGGCCTATATGCTTAGCATGTTACAGGAGAATTATGTTTTATGCCAAATCCAGCCTATTCAGATCTGTGTGAATTAATATATGAATAGCACTTGCAGGTGAAAAGAAAATATGAATCATAAAGCACGAATAGGTTAATTAACATTATCTTTGTTTGAGGAAAAAAAAAAGAAAAGAAAAAAAATTACTATAGGACCACATTCTGCTAAAGCCCCCATTAGGGTTTAAGCAGGTTTGACAGCTTTTATGCTATATTTCATTATCCTGAGTATCTGAATTACTGCACAGCCCCAAAAGTCATCCTGCCAACTACTGTGTTGGGTTTTTTAAAAAAAAAATCTTTCTCAATTCGGTCTGCATTTTTTGAGCAAATCCTGTGAAATCTCGACGTATACCTGTTTTTGAAGCAAAATCCACAATACTGAGTTGTTAATAATGCCCTGTGATCTGCACAAGCAGACCCACAAAAACATGTTTTGAACAAGAGCATCATCCAGGTCAAAACAAAACAAGTATTTAATTTTTCCAAATAAATTTTTGCTTTATGCAAAAATAGAAGAAAAAAATAAACAAATATACTGTCTCTGAAAATATGCAATTTACTTTTTTCAAATTCATATTTTTTGTTTCCCCCTAATTTTTTTGCTCTTGAAAATAAAAACATGTTTGTAATTTTGTTGTCATTCTTGTTGCCAAACCATTGATTTTCAGTGTTTTTCTTCAGCTCTAAGACTCTTCTGTTTTATTTTTACCAGGATAGAGAATTTTTCCTTAACCAACTTGAAATTCTCCTTCTGCTTCTCTTTCCACTTGCCTTAGTGTTTTTTTAGGCTAAAAAATTGATTAGATATACAAAATATAACTATATTTACCCCATAGTACTTTGGTCTTAATATTCTTCTCAAAAGAACTTGATTTTACCGTTTAAAGGCAGTGAAGACTAGACTCCCAGATGAAGTAGATTCTGCATCCTGATAAAACAAAGGTTGCCCACCTCAGCTCAGGTGGTATTTTGGACTCTCATATTGCATCCCAGGATCCAGCTCCCATTTTCTCCTTTTCCCCTTTTCTCCTGAATTATGGGACTTCAGCTCCATCTGCCTTTCTGTAGTACCCAGAAAGAAGATTAGCCAACTCCAACAAAACAAGACGGAAACATATAAGGAATCTACAGAAGACTTATTTAAAAACTGTGTAATAAATCAAGAGAATCAACAAACTTGATAGTGCAAAAGTTTTAACAAATTGCAGAAACAGTGTCATCCCTTTCTTCAAGCTGAGTAGCACCTGGAAGAAAAATTTCACAACCTCTATGCAAGTGTTATCCAGAGACCTCCAAGACTGTAGAATTTGGTATTTGTAGTGAGAATTTCCAATAGTGGGCTCTGGTAAGGTTAAAATTTGAGATCCTGCTATCGTACAAATAGGTTTGCATTGTGCTCTAGAAAGCTTTTTTTTTTCCCCTCAAATTGTGATCATTTCTCCATTTCACACACAAAAAGCATTGAGTTAAAATTGGATGATAGAAAGCCTAAAGAGAGCGTGACAGTTTAAAAGAAGCCTTGGAAGAAAGTCTTAGGATAATTTAGTAGTTGTTTTCTTTTACAGACAATGAAGAAAGTGTCTGTTATTTTATTTACATTTTAAACATTGAATGAGCTCCTTTTCTGCCTTGAAAGTCTCTGTCTAAGAACTGCCAAGGTTGAAATATTGCAAGGTCCAACATCCTGTGTTAGAAAAGAACCAATTCTAAATGCTTTGTAGAAAGGCAATATGGATTAGGTTGTATTTTCAAAGGTCTCAATTTATATCCACATATCTCTGTGGTAAAGCTATTTTTGTCACTTAAAGCCAACATCCTCCCAGAAAAATATAGAGGTGAAAACTAAGATGGTAGTACAAACTGGATTTTTATGCTGAGATTACAACATCCATCTGAATCAATATCAGCCTTTTTCCAAGGGTACTGATGATTTTAAGGAAGTGTGCAATTATATGAACAGTGTGAAGAAAAACAAATCATCGCAAAATTTTTAATATGAGTGCTTATGGGACAGAATATCCCGTCACAAGAGCTCATAGGGAAAAGATATTTCCATCTGATAAAGACGTTTCACTACAAAAACAAAAAATATATTCCAGGACAAAGGTTCAGGCCTATTTTTCAAGTATCTTCTAAGGGTAGTTTCCATGTAAAACTGGGAAAGACAGAAAAGTTTCGGATTATGAACATTTTAAATAACTGCTTTTTGACTGCTCAGTTCACTTTTATCCAAGAACTTCTTTATAACCACTATTGGTCTAAGAGAGAAATATGGGGAGAAAGGAAGGAAATCTTGATAATTTTCCCTGGGAACCTCATACTTTAAATATGGTTATCTCATATGAAAATGTGAGGGATTTTTTCCTAATTTTTTTGTGTCATGGTAACATTTTCTCAGGTAAATAAAAAACTTTCTGCAGTTCTCTGGATTCTCTGTTTTGGACCATTGCATCAAGTTTCTAGTATTAAGTTTCTAGTTTTGAGTATTCCCCAATTCATAATACCTCTGGCTCTGCCTCTGCTCTGTATCTTCGATTTTGTCCCTACTTTATTATGTGTTAGAACCCAAAATTCTGCAGTGACTGGGCACTAGGAGACAAAAAACATTGTTTAAGACCTGATTGTTCACTCAGGTTAAAAAATAAATCAAATATTACAGATTACATTTGTCTGATTGAAAAGCAAATAGTTAGTCCTAGACTAACATTTTATGCAATGATGACTGTTTGGCTCTTTGACTGATCCACCTATCTGCATCAATGTCTTTTATATTGGTACACCTGAGATAACTGTGTATGCAGTTTTGTCTTTTTAACAGGATAAATTAAAGACAATCTCAATTAACGTTTCTACCCTTATTCACTTGAAATATAGAGATGCAAAAATATCACATGCTCTGTTAATGGTGGTGGTGCTAAAAAACATTTGATGCTATGCCATTTTCATCCCCTGGAAGATTCTGGAATTTCAAAACATTGAGTAGAGTGCAGTGGGATGACACACAGACTTGACAAAGTTTCATGAAAAATGAAATCTTCCAGAATAAGTTCTGCAATTCCATATTTTGACTTTTCTAAATATACATATGCATATATTTAGGTATGGATTCTACAGAACTGTTGAAGTGAAAGAGAATAATTCTGGAACAATTTTTTTTTCCCACTTCAGTTGAGTTTTGTTTGGTTGGTTTTGTACTAATGTTGAAAGCTGTCAGATTGAAGCCAGCCAAAAAAAAAATCTCAAACAAACACAACAAAAGTCAAACAGCAAAACAAATTAGGGCAAAAAGGGATGCATTGTAAAGCAAGAAAGTTTTCTTTAAGTCTGACAGGAAGCAAAATGACCCAAAATGTACTTTTATGCATTAAGCTTTTCCAACAAAAAAAGCCATGCTGTAAGAGTTGATTTAGAGCACAAATCCTTTTGAAAAAGGTTAGATATCAGATAAAACAATTTTCTACGAACTCATATTTTGAGAGCAAATGGTAATGACCTCTGGAGTCTTTGTCAGCACCAAACCATTTGACACAGAAAGGACAAGCTAACACCTGCAGCCCTCTCAGTCAGTGCTCCCCTTGGTCACTTCTAAACTGACCTGCCGCTGTAGACTGGAGCATTTTTTCATCCACAAAACAGAGAGGCACAAGATTTCATAAACACCCATCTGATCTGTATGCATGAATTTTCCTTTCAATGAAAATCATATTATGGGAGCAAGGGAGAAGAGGATAACTATTAATATAGCACTGCTGGACCTCCAGCCTGTTATGTACTACTTCTGTATTCCTGGAAAGAAAGATTTATGTCTGGTGCCATAAAACAGGCAGTGAATGCAGATACACACCCACAGAGAAAAACTATTTTTCACCTAAATCTTATCTCTCACCTTTAGTCCATATGTTAGCACTAAATTACAGTATTAAGTCTTTACTTTAGCATGAATCATATAAGGGAAAAAAAAAAAAGCAAGCAAAACAAAAAAAGCAAACAAACTGTATTTTATTGTGAGGGTAGTCTTACAATAGGACATGTGTCTGGAGATGTTATGAAACCTTCATTCTTTGAAAATTTTCAGAACCTAGCTGGATATAGTCTTGGACAGCCTGCACTACAAAACCCAGCTTTGAGAAAAGGATTGGTAGGCATCATTATCTGGAAAAAGGACTCATTATCTTTCAGGACTGAGCCTTTTGATCTTCATTTTTCAACTGTGTTTCTTAAAATAAATGCAGAAGATAGATAGATAAATTTTCTTCATCTACTTTCTTTGCAGATCATTGTAACTTCTTAGAAATAAGCTTCGCTGAAAAATCTGAATAGAAAAATTCTTGTTGTGCACAAGAAACTATCACTAGTAATTCAGACACATTTTTGGCAGAAAACAGGATAATCTGAGATCCAATAATGGTTCTCCCAATTAAATTGGGGG
>VYZS01056119.1:77287-102163 GCA_013400695.1 Neodrepanis coruscans
TTCCCGCGGAGGCAGGTGATTTAGGGGCTACCTTGCCACTGCTCCCCCGGGGGGCCAAAGGACACCTTTTTTCCCTTTTCAGCACTAAATCTCTCCTCGGGCTAAAAGGGAGGGAAGGGGGTGCGCGGTTTTGTAATCTTCTTGAGTTGTTTTCCTCAGTTGAAACCGGGCAGAGGTTCAAGGCTAAGGGGATCTTGAGACCACGTGCCCCCTTCTAACTACCATGGAGTCTCTCAGCCGGGCTCAGAGGGAGAGAAAGAGACAAGCACTATCTCCAGAGCGTCCTCACCTCAAACGCGGGCCCTGGAAAAATTTAATTTGTTTGTCTGTTTTGCACTTTATTTGTCGGGTTTTGGTGTTTACGCAAAATAAACTGATTTTTGTGTGTTCTCTTCATTTTTGGGGTGTGTTTGTGACTTCTCTCAGAGTCTCTGCTCCAAAATCACTGAATTTGTGGTAAAACCACCACAACATGTTGCTTCACATCTATATATACAATCATTATAAGAGTTAATCATCACATCCCCTACCTAAAGCCATAACCCTTTACATGTGATTGCACAATTATTAAACATGGTAACAAATCATATTATTATAGTGTAACATGAATCTAAGTGAGAAATAAGCGGCAAGAGATAGGATTTCTTAAACAAAGAAAACTGTCTTTAAAGATAAAGGGCAAGGAGGAATAGGTATGTAGCTGAGAGCATGTGACCAGAATTGTTAGCTTTCTTCCACAAACGTCACTGATTCATTTTCCTTGTACAGTTCTCTGGAATTTACCCATTTGTCTTGTTCTTAATACCACAGATTCCTGCTGATTTCTCAGTTTTACCTCTTTTCCACAGATCTGCAAGTGAGGGTGGCTGTTTTGACAGAAAAAGCAAGTTTATGCAGAACTGGGTTTTTTTTTGATATTGTTTGTATAGGATTCCTCTTTATATTGTGAATAGATTTAGTCCTGAAAGCACTAAAAAACAGGGTTGAAATATACTTTTAACTAAGTAAGCAGTAAAACTCACGTTGACTTCAGAGAATTTTTACCTTCCTATCTGTAGACTATATTCTTTCATCCATGCAGCAAGTTTAGTCTGAGTGATCACAATGTGAGTGAGGTTCAAACCCAATCTTTCTGTATGACAAAATTCAACCTACTGATGGCAACAGAGGGGTGAGCAATGTCCTCTCAGACCTTTTTTGGCTGGTTGACTTGAAGAGCCAGAGGCTGTCCATCAACGAGCAGCAATAGTGCTGTGTGTACTTGACTGAAGTATTCCTCCTGTCCATTTTGTGTAGGCAACCACAGAGCTTTAGAGACATAAAATGATATACAGAGGCCCTTGTACACATATTAATTTGCTTACTCAGATGGTCCCATGGAACATTATGACATCATTACTGCCTGATACACATAAAGCTAGAGGGAGAAACAAATCCTTGATTTATTTGATACATGACAGTAATTTTTACCAGTTTGCATAGAGCTGAAAATTTAAAAAACCGTAGAGATCAATATACCAAAGAAAATAGTCCTGTGTTAGGTGCTTTCCCTCATCTGTCCCTTTTCAAGTATGTCTTTTCAATTGTTTTGTGACTCATGGGCTCCTTGTGAGGTCTCCGTTGAGGAAACCAGATTCTGCAGATCCAATTATTCTCAGGGCTCTTTTTTTGGTTCAGTTTTTATTTTATGAGAGTAGGACGTTACTAAAAAGACTGTTTTTGAAAACTGCTAAATCCAAGTTGTTTTGTGTACTGAATCAATGAGCAACACTAAAAACAAAACAGAAAAAAACCCTCAGAAACGAAAATTCCATTTAAAATGATGACAAGTCAAGTCTAGAAGGAAGAGAGAAGGGGAATCAACTCATAGTGCAACACCTGCTTCGGGCTAAAACAGTAAAATTCAATTCATTTTCATGCAGCATCCTTCAAACAAAGACTCTCAAAACATTTTATAGTAAGAGATAAAATGACAAGATAACTTGTCACAGAAGAAGTTATTGCAACTCACATAGTTAGCAAATGAAGGAAACTGTGCAGCAACAGACTGATCCAAGGGAAAGAAAGGATGCAAATTTAAAGGAGGGGAAAAGTAATATCTTTGCACAGCGTAACAGAAAGAATGGATGAATAATAATCAGAGGAATGAGGATAAGCATAATGATGGGGATGAGGATAAAGATAAGAAAGTTTCTACTTGTATAAAAACTTACACCTACTATATTTATGTAGTGATTAAATTTCATAGCCCTGCAGGATTCATTTTACAAATGGAAAAACCTAGACATAAAAAAATGCTCTGATTGGATTCTTCTAGAAACAGATACAGCTTCCTACTCACAGTAGGTGGAGGATGAGAACTAATACTGCCAGCACTTACCAAGACAAGAACACAAAAGCTGTCTGTTACTTTTATCAAATCCAGTACTTTCCAATTTTTGGTGGCACAGTGTATAGTATTTTTCAGCAGATCTTTGAGAGCTTGAATTCCAGACTGAATGCTTGAATTGCTTATTGAAATGTACACAATTTTTGCATTGGTCTGTTGTCTGAAGATCACAAAACAAATCAACATCAGAGACATGGATTTGACTCAGCCATCCCCAGTGCTGAGTTCCACGTGCCAGGCAGATGACACCCATACACAGAAGAAAGGGACAAGAATAAAGACTGGTTTGGGAAACCCAACTCCCATCCATCTTTGATTACACAATAGCATACAAGGACTGTTTGAGGATGTGACAGTAGAAGATAGGATTCATATTCTCTGGGAATGAAAGCAAGGGAAAGGAATCCTGGTTTCAGAAAACTGTATTTTCACAATGAAGGGAAACAATATTGAAGTAAACTATGGAAAAGAAAGTAAACGCAAAATGATAGAAATAAAACATTATTTATTTTAATTGTTTACATTCTATACAGTTATTGACAGTCAGTTAGACAATGTCTGTACAAGCAAATGAGATTAGCACAGCGCCTGTGTACTGTATGCCTTCGGAGGATTAGGAGAGTACAAATTCTTCACTTTTAGTCACTGTACTTTCCCTGGTGTTCAGCTTCCTTGGTTCTACTCTATTTTTTTCCTCACTCATTTATTTTGCTTTGTACTATAAATAATAATGGCTTGCTATCTAGTAATTAGTTGGCATGAGAGACATTGTTGCAAGAATATTAACTTCCATACATAGTTGTGTATTTTGAGGAATACAGATATTTCCCTGTGATTGAGAAATATGGCAGTGTTGACAGGATATTCCCAGAACACTGTATACATGGCAGGGTGCTTGGATCACACCTGACAAGGAAGCAGGCTCAGTGCCAGCATACTGTATACACTCCCGACTTACTGAACTAATATAAACCACCATCCCCGTCCTGCAGTTGGGACAGTCCTGGGACAGTCTGATGCCCCCAGTTAAAATTCAGCTGTTTGCCCATATGCCATCTGTTATGTGACAGACCTATGGTGGCAGGAGTGAGACTGATGAGAACAAAGATGCGGTGATATTTAAATATTGTCTTTAAATGTCTTAGTATGTTAACACAACAGCATTGATGATAAAAAGTTCTTATTTTAAAATATAAATTCTTATTTTATTCTTTATGTTCTTCCTTTTTGTTATATTTTCTTACTAATAAACATATATAACAAAAAATAGATTTATTATTTTATTTTATGGTTGCATTCTTTAATATTTTTGTATATTTAAAAAAATAACAGTAGATATTGTAAAGTTCCACATTTTATTAACCATAATGTTTTCAGATATCAGAACAGATTGCAGCTATGTAGAACTTTAAGTGGCATATTTTCGGTTTTGCCATTTAAAGCCACTACCTTCCTTGTTAGAAATGTATAAATATTATACATTTACACATTTACACTTTAAATGTAGTAAAAATATTTCAGGACTCTACTCTTTTTCTGTAGTTTCCACTTGTAAGAATACAACTATTTAATTTTTAAAATTTTTTTTTCTCCAGAAGGCATATTTTAGGCAGCCAGTAGTTATTTTCAGCCCTTCTTTCCATATAAGAGTAATAGATTAGTGATGTTGTTTTCTTTAATCTACTATGTTTATTTTTCAATTAACTCCAAGGTAACTTTTAATACAATGTTTGAACTTTCTTGTATGTTAAAAATTATAGTCTATTGTGCCTTATGAGTTCATAATATTTGCATATTCAGTAGTAAGTTAAAGTGATGTAGCTGGAATATCCTCTAGAAATTCCCACTACATCATTTGTTTGCATTACTAATCTGTGGGAACAGTAGTAAAACAAACTATAGGTCAATGTAAATGAGAGTGACAGAAGATATCCCTCAACATTGTCTGTAGGCCACCACTATCAGGTATCACACAGGTAGCACTCTTACAAAGCTGAGAATTACAGGTTATATCATGACTAATTATCTCATTCCTCATAAATGAATTGGAGAAAGAAAGCCTTGGGCAAAGTACATTCTGATTCCTGAAAAGTCTATACATAGAAAAATTTAATCTTCCAGATCTGGTAAGTATGTTTACTGGGCCTCATGATGCTCTATGCAATATACTCTCCATGGCTTGCATATAAAAGCCCATTTCTGCAATATTTTCTACTGTTCTCAGACACACAGTATCAAGCCTTGTGCCTCTGTTGAAGCTGAATATTCTTGTTCAAATCTCCAGATCAGTTTTTGCTTTCCTGGTTGTAGAGGTGAGGATTTCTGAATACTTGAGGTTGTTTAGTCTGGAGAAAAGGAGACTCAAAGGAGACGTTATTGCTCTCTACAACTACCTGAAAGGAGATTGTAGACAGGTGGGTGTCAGTCTCTTCTCTCAAGTAACAAGCAATAGGACAAGAGGAAATACCCTCAAATTCCACCTGGGGAGGTTCAGATTGTATAGTAGAAAAAAATTTTTCCTTAAAAAGGTTGTTAAATGCTGGAACATGTTGCCGAGGGAAGTGATGGAGTTCCATCACTGGAGGGACTTAAAAAGTGTATAGATATGGTACTTGGGAACGTGATTTAGTGGCGGAGTTGGCAGAGTTGTGTTAATAGTTGGACTAAATGATCTTAAAGGTCCTTTCCAACCTAAATGATTCTATGATTCTATGCATTGGCCTCTAGGAAGGAAATTAGCTTTTGATAGGAAGCATGTGCCTAAGCCATTCTTTCCCACCTAGCAGATTTTTGAAACGCCGTTGACAGGATTTCCATAGCATCCATTGCCAGTAAGTCATAAAGATGACATCTGAGAAGGTGAAAAAGGGAAAGAACTAAAAGGCTGTACATTGCATATGAAATTTAGAGATATTTTACCATCATTTTCCACATGTTTCCATCTGGCAGTACACCATCTGCAGTTTAAACTCTTATTTCAGTTCACTTCATATTTTTTATGTATCACACCTTCTTCCCTATCCTGCACATTTTTCCTTCATTTTGAATCTTTTTTTGCCAGTGACAGCTGGTTGCCTCTGTAGAATGGATTCATAGCATATGTACAGTGAAGCATCTTCTGCAAGCCCCAGTATTGGCAGATGCTTTTCTAACCACCATCAACCTAACCTAAATGCATGTTGGCCAGGTAAGTATAAATGTAAAGTCTTGTCAGCATCTTTCATTGTCCATATAAAGTCATATTGATAATATATAAATATCAGTAATTTCAATATTAATTCTAGTTTTCGCTTTGTGTTAGCATAGTCCATGCCTAACATTGACTTTAATCAGTCAGCTTGCTCTACTGCCACACGGTGACCATTCATATAATATAATACCATGTTTAGCTTCCTTAATCATATACACCTAATTTTTCTGACATTGATTTTTACTCCAGGTTATCCACAGAAGGGTTTATACAGCACATATCTCTTACACCTTTCTGCTCAAGAGATGATAACAAAGATAATTCAACTTCATTGCAATAATAGCACGTTTTTTACCTTAATAAGGAGCTAAATTTCAAGGGGACTTTTGGACTTGTGATCTGAATGAAGGATTTGGCAGTCAGGCTTGCTAAATTGTAAACTGTCTCACAAAGAGTGTAACACCTCTGAGGAAACCTTTTCTTTTATAGTATTTCCCTCTATAAACTTACTTACTTCATCTTTCTCACAAAAGTGTCAGAAGAATCAATCCTTGTAAAACTGTAGTGTGGACATCACTAAAAGAGAAAGACTTGGAATTTCAAGGGGTTTGGTGTGCACTGTACTCTGGATGGACAGGACTGTGGGTTACACAGTCCCCCACAGCATATGCAACATAGTGAAACCAAGGCATCTTAGGAGCATTCATAGCCATTGAAATCCCTCATTCCTTACTCAGTATAGAAGGGGCAGAGAAGGGATATAAAATGAAATTAATTTACTATTGGCTTCATTTGATCTTCTAAAAACCAGAAAAGTTTCTTCCCACACTATCTGCTCTTGACAGAGTTTCTAGTACCTAGCCAAGACACTAAAATAGTAAAATAAATTGTGAACAGTAATTAAATTGGTGCCTGTGAGGGCAACAAAAGATGGTCCAATCTTCATCTGAGTCCTCCACACAGACCCCTGATGGGCAATTTGATTCGTCAGGTATGAATTTCAGGAGGAACTGTGTCTGTAACTGTTCATTATGTATGCTCACATAATGAACACATTTTGGAGATGGAGGAGCTACAATGATTGAGATTGACTTTGGTACACATAAGTCTGCTGATGGAGACTGGGTCAAGGGGGAAAACTGATCTCTTGATGTTGTAGGCAGCTTCCAGATGTATTCCCTGATGACAGGGACACCCGCAGAGTGTGTCTAGCCCAAAGACAGGAAACACACACTCTTGGATGGGTGAGTAAAGTTTCTAAGATCCAGTCATATATGGAGATAAAATCCTAAAATAGCAGCTTCATAGGTGCTTTGTAATTGTGCATTCCACAAGGCCAGAGGCTGTAAACTTGCATGGTTCTAGCAAAACCTGCTTATACAATAACCCTTTAGAACTGCTTATATTATATACTACATTGGCAATATTTACATACTGTATTAGCAATAAATCTAATCATCATCTATAGTGCCAAAATTAAATTTCTGAGAAAGAAGGTGAGAACATTTAGATGAACGTACATACTCGCACAGCTGTCACTTAATAAGACAACAAATGCTTGGAAAACACCTCAGAAGCAACAACTTGGCAGCAAAACACCTCCACGTGCATTAATTTAGTTTCTGTGATGCAAAACACAAAGGCGGGTTGGGACTACCACCAGAAAATGCCCAACTCTATTGACAGTCATACACAATTTAAAAAAAATACATAGTGGCATCCCTATCAGGTCCCTAGTCATTAAATATATTTAGTGTTTCTAAAATGGTGTTCTATTGATTTAATGATGCTATTAGTAATGTCTGCAGAGAATAGATGAATATAAGCAATTACTTTTAGGATATTCTTTCTTGGTAGAAAAACACCTAATTCCACTAATTGACTCTACTTCTGTTTCTGTTAACTGGTACACTGTATATATTTTAATAATGTTATTATCAGAAGCAATGAATTTTAATTAACATTCATGTGTAGAAATATAATTCAAAATAAACATACTCCAATCAGTTTATTAAATTATTGTATAGTTATTTCTAGAGCTAAAGCATTATTCCTAGGGATGAATTAACATAGAGATCTGTAACTCACCATGAAAGGAAGTTAAAATCCTGTACATGAAGCAGACATCTAGAGACTCTAACTAATACCTAAAATCAGACTCTTACATTAAACTCTACTACGTATACATAACAGGAATTATTTCTACATAGTCTTCCAGCTCAGCAAATATACTGTAGATTCTGCAGTTGTGAAGGATGTGAAGTAGTTTCAGAGTGCAATTTCAGTTTCCTCCCTGCATAAACCCACAGAAACTGGAGGAGGTTGTTCATGGAATTCGGAGAATTCAATCTATCCTGGAATTCTGCAGTTCCTCTTATTTGTTTTACTGCTCTTAACACCATGTTGTTATGACTAATACTGATATAAGGATAACAATACAAAATGAAGTATTCCTTTGACCATGCAGCAAATATAATGCACCTGAATTTTACTAACTAATTAATAGGAAGTTTAGAGGTTTTGTCTAAAAGGTAGTAAAATGAATGTGCTAAGGAAATTCTGATAAAATCCTTGATATGTGCATCAGCCACAGCTGTGTACACAGCTAATTTCCACAACACCTTACATGATTTCTGAAGTATTAATATTCTTCTTTTCAGAACTATTAATACTCGTCTTTGCAGATTCTTGAGTAAATCATCCATGAAAACTCTAGGTACCATTCAAAACTCAACGTCAATGCCTAAAATTAATCCTATACCCATTTGAATCACTAGTGATATTATATATTTTCAAGACTGCATTTATTGTGATTAAATTTGCTACATAATCAAATTAAATTCATCATTCTTCTTTAAAAAAGAAGTCAGTCTCAGGTGTGACTATTTTCTCACTGTCAAGCACAGGTTTGCTTTTTTTGGCACCTCAGTAATCCTGATCAATGCCATTCAATTCCTGACATGCACACAATGAATAGAATCAACAATCCTATACACTTCTCCACTCCTGTTAGCACATGTACAAATGTAAACGGGCAATGTGGATCCGTTGTTGGTACCATGAACCTTCAGTCACACTGACACTCAGAAAGTTGTCACAAAGAAGATGTATGGAAACAATATGACTCTTCTTAAGGTACAAGAGAAGACACAAAATGGCATGCTGCCATTAAATACATTTAACAGCCAAGACACACACCTTTCAGTCACTGTCAGTGCTGCAGTCATTCCAAGTGGGCAACAGCAGCTCTACAAATCATCAAGGAAATTGTCAGTCCGGAGACCATCTCTGTTATAATTGGCACAGCTACAGGAGAAGGATGTGTCAGGTAGAAAGATAATCACACACCATCCTCAGATGGCAATAGTGGCATTTAACACTCCTTTAGACTTTCAAAACTGCTGTGGAACTTCTAGCATAAATATGAAGCATCAAGATGGCATCTTTACAGCTGCTTCTCACAGTATCATGACATTTAAAGTGCATGCTAAAATCTATCAAGTACATTTAAAACATAATTATGCTATAACATGTGTTATATACCTTATATGACCAGGATAGTCTATCAGTGTTTTGAATTTGTAATGCAGACAACAGAATATAATGCTTTCAGAAATGTTATTTCTAGGTTTATTATTCAATTAGCATGTATACTCTCTCGAATAAAATAAAGCCTTTTGAGGGACACAAAACATTTTTACTGCACATGCAGTGTATGAAATTTCATTCTTAACAAATTGCTTCTGCCTTTAAACTATGTTATTAGTATGCAAAAAAAAAAAAATAAAATTCTTGCATCCTGTCATCACTCTAAATTTCACTCAAGGTACTTGCTATACAACTGTCAAAATGTCTCTCACATGTAAACGGTTTTGCTTTCAGTCTACTCAATTAACATCAGAAATGTATTTGTCTAAATCTTATTCCTATGCTAATACAGATTCTATAGAACAGATTTGAGTTAATTTTATAATACCATTTCCAATCTTTCCTATGTAAAAGATGATTTACACTAATTGGCTGATGTTTCAGCACAATAACTAAAATCCTACTAAATGTTTTACCTAATGTTCAGATGTAGTTCAATATCAAGTAAAAGTTTCTCTTTTTTAATACATTTTTTGAGGTGATCTGTCTTCTCAATTCTTTGCATGCACTCTTAAGCTCAGAACCTGCTTTTCTTACAGAAACTAGTGTCGTGGTTTTACCACAAAATTTTCAATTTTGACATGAGATGTCCGAGAGAAGCCACAGACACACCCCAAAAGGAAGAAAACACACAAATTTCACAGTTTATTTCACACACACTGAAAACCTGACAATAAAGTGCAACAAACAGACAAATTAAGCTTTCCCAGTGCCCGTGTTGGGGTGAGAACGCTCCAGAGTAGTGCTGATCTCTTTCTGGGGCTCCCGGAGAGATGCCGGGATAATTACAGGAGGCTCGCAGCCGATCTGAGAACCCACAGCAGCGTGAGCCTCTGCCCGGCTTTTCTGAAGAAAAACACTCAAAACAATTAGAAACCACGAGCCCACCCCCCCCACCNTCCGCCACCAGCGCCACGTGCTCCCGGGCTGGCCACCGCTCCGCAGTCGGCACCGGACTCCAGCGGGCTGCACCTTGGGGGTCGCGGGCTCGAGCCCCTGCCCCGGTGGCCCCCACTCCTCCCTTCGGTGGCCCCCTCCCGGGGTGAGGCCGGGGTCCGTGCGGGGCCGTGCCGGGGGCTTGGCACCGGGGCTGCGTGGGCCATGCCCGGGGCTCAGAGCGGGGCCATGGCTGACCCCGGCCTGGGGCTGGGGCCGTGCCTCCAGCGGCAGTTCCTGGCGGCACGCGCTGCCACGCCCGCCCTGCTCGCCCCGCCAACCCACGGCCGATGCCGCTCTGAGGGACGCACACGCTGAACACTGCCGCCACTGGGCTGAGCCGTGCCGTGCTGTGCCGTGCCACCGCCGGGGGAAAAGGGGTTACCGAAAACCATGTGGGTGCAGGCGCCGGCAGCGCCTGCAGCCCTCCACTGCTGGCTCCGGGCACGCCCTCGGCCTTCTCACATGGTAGGAAAAAAAGACCGTTTTTACTTTCGTTTTTCACCCTACGACAACTAGAAAATAGACTTTTTAAAACAATAAAAACTGAGAACAAGATAAAAACAACAAAGCTCTCCCCATTTCCTGTTATGTCCTTACAGACTACTGCCTTTTCAACAACAAATCCCAGGATGACTATAAAAGCAAGTAGTTTTGTGAGCCTGCTCTCAGAAGCCACTACCACACTGCAGTTTCCAGGCTCCCTGTCTCTCTCTGTTGGTCCCTCCCCCCACTTTTGGCTTGGAGAGAGACAATTGAAACTTTTCATTATCTTCTCTTCCTTGGCATTTCAATAGCCCTTGGAGAATGACAGTTCTCTTCAGAGGATCCACTCTAATTCAGCCTCCAGGAACAAGCAGCAGTGCAGTCATTCATCTATCTGGGTGGCCATTCCTTGTTAAAGGAACATATGAAGCTGCACATGAAAAAAAATTAAACCGTTATCCAGCCTACCACATCTTTTACGAAGACAAGTAACATAAGACAGCTATTTTAAAGCCCTTAAATTACATCCTTTATGTTAACACTTTGAAGGGAAAACAGACAGATGCTTAATATTCACTTTCATTGCTAATAATATAGATGATAATTTAATACAAAAAGATTTTATTATAGATGGAGTTGGTGGTGTCTTTGGAGTTTTTCTTCCTTGGTACTTCTTATTGGAAGATTCCAATTGAGGCTCCTTTTAACTTTGCCAATATTGTATATTTGGATTCAATTTTTCTCCACTAGGTGTCTGTCAGACAGACAATTTATGTAATTATTTTACAAATGTTAAAGCAAAAAGTGATTAAGTCATTTCTGCACAAAGCTAACAGAAAGATTCTCTTTTACATTAAAGTATAACAAATTTAGCAGTTACTATAAGAACAGTTTGCAGCAAAAGTGTTGACCTTTTAGCAGAACTTGTTTTTAAACCACAGGTGTTTCTGACAGCATCCCAGTGATAAAACTGCTTTATTCTATTCTGGAAACCGCTGAAAAGTATCCCTCCACAGCAGCTTGGGTAGTTTTAAAGATCTGACAGATATATTCCTCCGAGTTTCTTCCAACTCAGAGCTTTCACTTGTTTGAGCAAGTTTCACACCTGGAAGTGAGAGAGTATAGTCCAGAACACAGTTATGAAGGCCAAGAAAGATTCTTCCTAAATTTCAGTCCTAGTTAAAGTGGTCCATGGGATGTAAACCTGTGAACTAAGTAAGTTTTTTTTCCTAGAGCTTTAGGTTATTTCTTAGTTGGTGCTCAAGTGATATGGAAGTGCAGGAAATATGAAAAAAAGCATCACAACATCTGAGTCAAGGACAAAAAACAGATGGCAAGAGACAACTGTTGAAGGAAGGAGCAGATTGGGGCAAGGAACCTGAGGGAGTGTGAGAAGGTTGAAGATGGGAAAAACAGTGTAATTAATAAGCAGGGAAATGGACTCTGGTAAGAGGAGCATAAGGAACAGGGGAATTATAGCTGTGAAAACTATGTAAGTCATAAATTTTGACCAAAAGACAAGGAAAGTATGAAAGAACAAAATGAGAAAATAAGGCAGGAAGGCAATAAGGAAAATGCAGAATTTGTAATGAAAATTTGTAATAATTACAGAGACAGAGAGGTTGCAACTGTGCAAGTCACAGACAGATTGCAATATATACGATATTGCTAGTTAATATTCACAGAAGCAGATCCAATGAATTAAGTGCACACCCCAAAACCAAGGCCTGGAGAACCCAACACTGAAAACACACTGCTGTAAAAAAGTAGTGGAAACATACCTTTCTGGGGTATGATATTATATTTATGGTCATTTGTTATTATTTGAGAGTTTTTTAAGCAGATTTAAAATCTGATACATTTTCTTGAATGTCTTCATGGTTCTCTAAATGATGGGATTTCTGATTTTTTTTCTGATTTGTTTTTTTTTTGTGTGTGTGTGTGTGTGTGTATTTCCTTTTTTCTCTTTAAAGTTGGAAGTTACACTTTGAAATACAGGTTAAAATCATAGAGTTGTAATGTCAAATGTTGAAAAGTAAATGATAGCATAAAAGTTATGTTACTTCAGTCTTCTCCCCCATTATTGCTCCAAAGTTGAGTTTTTGTTTGTTTGGACACATGAGAAACTCAAGTTTGAGCACATGAAAATTTTTAAGAATCCACCAAGAATTTCTGTTTCTCACTTTCTAGCAAACATGGTTGTGCTAAGGAAATTGTCTTGCAACTCAGCTCATAACCCTTTAAGTTCCCTTGAAATAGATCAATTCACTTTAGTAAAATGTGTAAGCATATTGTAGTAGCTGTGATCACAATACTAGTAAGACATCATCTGCTTTAAAACCCAATAGTTTTGAATGTTGCAGATGGCATCAAGACATTAAAAAAGTAGGGTATGTTCCTTGGTATTGGTTATTGGTGCAGCTGTTAAGTTAATGAAGCCAGTATTTATTCAGTTTTAATTTTAGACATATTTTATTTGAGCTTTCATAGAACAGCTGTGAAATAAGTGCTATAATTAATGATCTGTGGTTTACACTGAAATTTGTATGTGTGTGTATACATATATATATGCACATATATGATATGCTATAACCACACTTGTATTTATTTATGTATTTAGTTTTTTCTTCTTAAAATAATAGATCAGGTAATTCCACTGTCTTCAGAAAACATTTAAAAGTTTCGAAGTCATCATCAGTTGTGCTTTCCCCTGCCAAGTCACCATCAACAAAATTTACTATTGGATGAAATCAATTACTTTATTAAATTAATGCCATTAATGCCATCTTTACATATCTAGATTTATCAGGTACTCAACTTCTTAACATGAGCTATTCCAATTTTACTTAAAGAAATAACATCATTCCAGCTTTCTCCTGTGTTTTTTTCATGTAGAGTGTTCCAAATATACTAATCCTAAGATATTGTCATATAAAGGATAAAACCTCAAAAGAAAAAGCCAAATGTTGAATCTAATCCTTGCGGGGGCAGGCAGATCAGTGAACTAGGAAATGTTGGTTCATGATATTTTAATTGCAGGTACAAGAAACTCTCTCAGACATTCTTGGTCAAATGCTTTCTTCTATGGAGTAACATGTGATAGGGAACTTAAAAAAGTAGAATTGTCGACTCTTTTGGGAGACTGGGTAAAATCTGAGACTGTCTTCCTCTTTCTGCCCTTTTTCTGTTTTCCTTTGGAAAAAGGGTTATTTGGTTTGCTTGCTTTATTATTTTCAAACAAGTTCACAAATTCAGTTACATGCACTTCACCAAATAATAACTTTATAAGAGTGTCACTCAGGTTTCTTGGGGAAAACATGATTCAGCTTTATGTATGCATTACATTATTTATTGTATTGTACATTTTGTTATATTCCATACTCCCCATTTTTCTTTGGGAGCTCTGAAATGCTGAAGTGACTATTCCAGAAAGTAATGCAGGTCTGAAAACTACGTGAACTCTTGTCTTCCTAGTATATCCTTCACAGAGGAAGTATATTGACAAATACTCTGCAAGAAAAGATAATGACTGCTGTAAAATCCATAAGCTGCCTATGTCATAGATTCCAGATTTATGTTATTTTCTTCCATAGGAAAACCACTGAAGGCTTATTATTTAAAAATAATGAAAATTTAATTAACTACTAATATAGTTACAGGTGTATTATACTACTACAAAGTCTTTTAGTGACAAGGATGCTTCCTACATCAAGCCTCCTCTTTTAGTTTATTTCCATTGAACTTAGGGTGAGAGGGAGGGAAGAAAAAAACAAACATTTGTTACTGTACACTTAGGGCCATGGGAATTTTGCTCATTTTCTTCATTAGCAGGAAAACAGAGAAAAAATATTTTCTTCCATCTTTGGGAGGAACAATGGTATCCAAATAGTTTACAAAGTAGGCTACAAAGCTCTGGTCTGTAGAGACAGAATTCTGTGTACCACTGTTAGAATAATTAAACAAAAAAGCATTTTTTTTCTCTTAAGTAGCAACATAAATCACAGGAATCTAGAATTGTTCAGTATCTTTGAGAAAAATCAGGCCATTTATATTTAGATACTGAAATATGAGTTTGGAAACTAAATTTAGGATCTACCCATTTGCATTCAGCAGTCATGGACTCTGACCATTCAGTGATTCAGTGAAGGGCAGTCTTTTCACCCTTTTGTGCACAAGGCTCTTTGGATATGGAAGATACTGGGTTTAATCTTTGTTACTATCAAGTTTTCTTTGTTGCTGGAATATACAGATATAGTTAGGGGTTGTTTTTTAAAAATCAGTGTTGCGCAAAGAACCTCTCATTTCCCTTTTCTTTTTTTCTCTACTTTGAAGATTATGAATCACGACATCCCCTAACTAGTTCCCTGTCAGAACAGCTCATGTTACCATGGGATGGCTGCAGCAGTAAAAAGATCAGTTTTTTTGCCACTCTTTACCCTTTTATGCATTTTGCTCCCATATTTGTATAAGGTAAATCAGTCTCCAGGGGACACTAGATCCTTCCTAGGCATATGGTGAAGATCAAGCTGGAAGGAATGAGGAAAATTATGTATTTACTTTTTGCCACATATTAACTAGTAGTTGGATCACAGCATCAAAAACAATGCATTGTATCTCATAACAGGTGTTCCAGGCATGTCTCTCATAAGGTTAGGAAAACCAGGAGAAAATATGAATCTGAAAATCGCTTCTGATCTTTATTCTGCCTCTGAATTTACAAAACTTGTACTTGCAAAAGATGTGTACAGAAAAGAGGAACCCTCTCTGATGGTCAGTTCATCCTCGTCTTTGTCAGAATCCAGGAGACTGATTTTTAACAACCTCTTCTTCTGGCTTCCTTTGGACCAGTTCCTCACAAAGCCAGTAACAATCAGTGGAGGATCAGTGTATAAATGGGTTTGGTAAAAGATTAAGATACTCACATTTATCACTTTCCTACATCTTTCCCAATGTCTGTGACTTCTGCAGAGACAAGAGAGTGCTCAACCTGTCCTCCTCCCTTAATAATTGAATACCACAGCATTGCTAGTTAGCTCTTTAATGACCATTGTTTTAGTAGCAATACACTGCCTATACCTACATATATCAAAATATATACTACCCAGCCCATTTTCTCTCAACCAGGCAGGAGAGGAAATTTACACTGGTGGTGTTCACCAAGTAACAGAATGGCATCCTTGAGGAGCTTGACAAACTGAAGTACAGTTCTGTCATCCTTTCTTACTTAGACCATTGTTCAGTGAAACAATACATTCAGTTTACAAGTTTCTCTTACAGAATGACATTGTGGCATGCTATAAAAGTGATATGAAACATGCTTCATTCCACTGCTTCAAAACTTTTCCAAATAGGTTAACTTTCTCCCAGTCTTTATGTTGGACCAGATGTCATTTGTCTGAACTTCTGAAAATTCAGGAGGCTCAAGCCCCTAGAGGCTGGTCTTTTTTCTATATATTTTAATTTTATGCATCAACTTCTTCCCATTGCTAATGTCTCCAGTTTGTTAATTATCTGCTATAATTGAAAGCTTTCATGGTAAGCTCTGAATCATATGCTGTTTGCCGAAGGCCTGAAGAATTATGTGTCACATTTACACATAATTCTGTTTATCACCCCAACAAAATTTTCTTATAACACTAATTATACAGCCATGAGGAGTATATCCAGATGTTCTAGGGGAGGACAAAATATAGTGGTTGACACTAAAATTATACAGCTGTGTAGTAAAACAGAGCCAACGCATACTTTTTAAAAACTAGTATTTTCAAATACTGTCCTCCAGGTACCTTAAGGAACTTCTCGTAAATGGGAGGGGAAGAACAAGAGAAGCTTTCATTATATGCTTAAGCTACAGCTCCCAGTGCTGTTAAAGACACAGATGAGGAGAAGTTTGTGCAGCCAATTATTTTCTTAAAAACTCACTCCCTATCTTGTACTTATATTCTGCAATTGGTTAAGAAAGAACAGTTAAATATTTCAATAATAATGGTCCTGCTCAGATTGTTCTCCATGTGGCAAAGAGTAAGACTACATTATGCTCTGCTTGAAGAAGAGAGACCGAATGGAAAGTACAGACCAAATAAGAGGAAGAGCTCAGAAACAACTTAGACTCTGCAGATGTGCTGCATCTGTTTGCTTGTCCACTGGGGACACTGACATAGAGAGATTCAGGCATTTATTTGGAGATAGTTAAGACAACTAGACCAGATACACAAAACTCAGCTAGGTTCACTTAAAGTCTACAGCAATAATAGTAATGTAACAAAGGAGGTGAATATAATTCACTGCTCACACATGAAATATTGAACACACATGCCATAAAACAATCTTACTTAAGAGTGGTGGAGTAAGGCAGGAACTCACCTTGTAAAGGATACACAATCGAATGAAATTTTAACTGCCTTTAAAGCTGTGTGCCATTTTGCTTTGAAAGAAAGATAAAACTGGTACTCATACAAATCCAGTTCATTTCTGATTATATTAAAAGATACAAATACCTCCTTGTAGAAATATTGCTGATGTGAAGTTAAAAAGAAGGAAGAAAACACTAAAAGCTGCCATTCAAAAGAACTGTGCATTTTGACAAGAACTCTAAGTAAAAGTGAGCTAAAGGCAAAAACTGTGTACCATTTTTTATGTCATATCAATAAGTATGACATAGGTGTCTTAGTCTTTAAAAATAACCTTGATCTATATGCTTCAGAGGAAGACAAAGGCCCAAAAGTCCAGTCTTTATGATTTAAAAAATAAACAAAAATCTGCCTTCCTTTATTTCTGCCTCTACCAGTAAAACCAAGTAACCAGGGAAAGTCTCCTCTTCACAAGTAATTCCATACTATTGTCATAAATAGTAATAGTACGAAAAAAAAAAGCAAAAATACTTCTTGCTTTACTGTTCACTTTGGAAATACTGAGAAATGGAGCTTCATAAGTTACTCATAAAATCAAAATTAATGCAGTCACTATTCCTGGCTTCTGATTAAATGCTGTCTTGTAACCTAGTAACACTGAAAATAATGACCAGATCATAATTTTTCGCAAACTGAGTCAATGAAGAGACACTTTGATATGTCAAGAGCTGTAAATCCTCTGACAGACTTCCATATAGTATGCAGGACCACAAAAGTGTATAAAACTCTGTCCCTCATCGCTGGTATCTTATCTTGCTAAAGGCTTCAATATAAAATACAAGTAAAAGACATAGAGCAAAAACTCCTATTAGTATTGCTAATCTAAGACTAGATTTCTGTAAGAACCCCCAGCAACTTCCAGAATTAATCCAGAATCCTCTTGCTTATTAATGTATAACAAATAAAAGTCATTTTCTAAAAATTAGTCAGAAAGTGCCTGGGATAGCAAAAATAAACAAGTACAAAGACAAGTTAGTAAAGAAAAATGTGCACACACACACATACATGTACAACACAGAGGTTTAGAAAGCATAAACTGTTGAAATGGAGTCGCTGAAGCAGAGAAAAGTCTCGGAGAATAAGAGCTACACAACAGTTCCTCAGCTCTTGCATAAGTTAAAAGGGACCTAACTACTTGTGGAAGGCGGGGTGTGTGTGTGTGTGTGTGTGCAAGGGAAAGAAAGAAAAGCACAGAAGGGCAGAAAAGTAATAAATGTTACAGCAGAAAGTTGCCATTGCCATAGGTTAAAAAAATAAAAAAAATAAAAAAAATAAAAAAGAGAGAGAGAAATAAGGATTAGAATCAGCTTGGATCCTGAGGGCGGCCATTAGAGAAAGGCAAAGAGTGGGAACCCACTACTTGTATGAGTAGATGCGAAGCGGCCGAGGAGAACGCGTAGGGCTACCGCGGTGGAGCGGCTCCGCCAGCCCTGCTCCGGGGCTCCGGCGGGCGGTGCTCCGAGGGCGCGGCGCTGCGGGGAGGGCGCAGCAGCGCGGAGAGCACCGCCGGGGCCGGGGCGAGGCGGGGCGCTGCCAGCTGCTGAAGCGGATAGGATTCGGTTGAACGCGGGTGGATGATGGGGAAAGGAATGGGGAGGGAAGGGGCTGCCGGAGCCGTGGTGTTACGGCTGCCGGCCTCGGTCTGACTGCCCCGGGTGTGCCTCTAGCCGGAGCAGCTGCGGTGTAAAGACGGAGATCGTGCGGTGCGCTGCGGTGCGGACGGGCTGCCGCGGCTCCTGGCTCCGGCTGCAGGGCGCGGGGGCAGGGAGGGTCATCACCGCTGGAGGTTAATAAAACGCACTGGAAAAAAAAAAATCTTTAAAAAACCATCTACGTAAGGAGGATGGAGAAAGGGGTGAGAAGAAGCGGATGAGGTCAGAAAGTGGTGGATGGGAAAAGCTGGTGGCTTGGGTTAGAGGAGCAGGAGATCAGGGGACAGCGTTCGCCAATTCGCCCTCTTCCCTTCACGCTCCGGGGAAAAGGAGAAAGGAGTGAAGAGAAGAAAATCAGGGACGAAGGTGGAGAGGAGCAGGAGGAGTAGGAAAGGGCGGGGGGGTTCCTTGCGCGCTTAGGGGTAGAGGCGAGCGGCGGTAGGAGATGGCAGTCGCATAAACAGACAGCCGCATCATGTATACATCCACACGCGTCTGGGCAGGGGCGGGCAGAGAGTCCGCCGCCCCACCGGGAGCAGCCGGGGGAGGTGCCTCGGTCCCCCCGCCGGGAGGGGGCACGGCGGGGCCGGGAGGGGCTCGCGGGAGCTGCTGGCGCGGATGCCTGCACCTGAGGCTCTCCATCAGTGAGCGACGCGAGGAGGAGAGGCGGTCGGTTCTGGAGTACTACCTCTGGATGGTTTGAAAAAAAAAAAAAAAAAGGAAAAAAACCCGACTCTGCAATCCTCTGCTCCCCCAGGCTCAGCACCATAAGGGACTGCTATATTTGAGCCTGTCAGGAGGATGGGAGAGAGAGACTGAGAGTCAGGGCGAGAGAGACGGTGCCACAACAGCGGTAAGTGTCTTTGCCGTTCCCCCAGCCAGGCACTGATTTCCCTGGTTAGAGTTTGGAGTGTGTGCAGATTATTTGTTGAATCGCGGCATCCTTGTGAGCAGTCTACTGTGAAGCCAGCGACGGTGAGAGATCCCATTTTTGGGCTCATCCTGCAGGTTCATGTGTTTTGCTTTTTGTTTTGAATTTTATGTTGAAATTGTTGTCAGAATTGAGGAGAAAAGTTGAAGCAGAAATTACTGTGATCTGCTATATGCTTCCTGTCATTTAACTAGCGAGCAAACTACTGCAGTGAATTAGTTGTGAAGAGAAATGCGTATTTCTCCATAAGAACATATTTTTCTATAAGAACAAATACATACTTAAGAGAAGGAATGCTTATTTTAATGTACTAATTTTTTATATTTGGGAGACCTGTGCTAATGCTTGAGGGCGAATCAGGAAATAACACAATGTACTGAATTTATAGTGATGCACTAAAAGTTGTTTTGGAGTTCAGAATGGTACTTGTCTTTGGGATAAACAGTTATTTCTGGAATTAGAAAAGTACAGTGCCTGGGCTGTTCTCCTTTGCTGACAGACAGAAGAGGTAGAATTGCATAAAGATGCACTGATTTTTTGCTCTCTGATGTGAGGACTGTTGATAAGACTAGGTAGAATGTCTGTGAACTGGCTAGAAGATGAACTGAGAGTTACTATAACATAGAGCATGAAACCGTGTTGTTAAGATTTTTATATCAGGAGAAAAATCTTCCACTACTGTTTCATGTACTTCTTCAGATGTTTAGTTTCATTCTTGTTGAGTACAGAAACTTCCTAGAACAGAAGTTACACAAGATATTTTAATGTGAGGAATAAAGTTTTCTATGTGTTGTAATATTTCAGAAATCAAACATGAAGGGTTTTTTTTTTAATTTAAAAATTCATACTTTACTTGAATAACACATTTTCGGGGTGTTTTTTTAATGAAATACCTGGTGCCACTTCTTTTTCTGAGAAGTTAGAGCATTCCCCTAGATAGACTTCAGTGAGCTTTTGGTGAGATCCTGAAGTTTAAAAGCACAAAATACATGGTGATTATTAGCCAAAAGCTAAGGGGGGATTCCTTATAATTAAAATTTGACATTTTCCAATTAACAAAAGTGCAATTAATTCTTGCTGAATTATAGTATAACTGCTTCAGAAGTACTTTATGGCAATCAATATTAGCGCAAGATCAGTTTGTCATGATTAATGTTATTACAGGGATATTGAAAGAATTAGCAAAAATTGGGCCATTACTTTAAAGAGCTATCAAATTATTAAATATATTTTTAGAAATTCTAATAGATAAATTGACTTTAATTACTATAGCACTTATCTACAAAGTTTCAAAACCCCTTTCTTCTCTCTTGTGAGGGAAAACTCTTATTTACTACTGTAAAGAGTACTAAAAGGAAGACAGAAAACCAAAATGTGAACTGTAGTAACTGAGAAATGTTTCATGTACAGTGGCCCTCAGTGGCAATATACTTTTAACTATGGGAATGTTTCAGAGATGTAGTTAAGACAAAATCTTGGAAAACAACAAATATATTAAGGAGGGTGAAGTGTTAAGCTAAGTAGTTTTATAAGTGGACTATTCAACATGCAGTGCTTCTGTTTCATATAAAGCAAATGCCAATGCAAAAACTCAGAACTATCAGAGCATGATATAAAAGTGTGAAGATAGCTATGTATAGGTGGGAGATTAGGAGTGTAGATTTTAGTTTTATTGGTAAATATGAAGCTGAAGGTCATACTTTGAATTCTAGGTTAACATGTCAGGGTAGGAATCTTAATTTCATTTTTTAACGAGGGCAGATGTACTAAGAATGAAAACAAAATAAAAAAAAATCTTATTGGATAAATTATAGTTGAGAATTTGAAAGAAAGGAGCTTTGAAAACTAAGGCAAGATAAAAGGTATGAATAAAAGCTCTGCTGTTAGGAAATAATAGAGGGATACTTTAAGGAATGCATAACTTGGAGGACTGTTAGCACAGATTCAATACAGGAAGGTCATGACTGGCAAATTTGAGTCCCCTGAATAAGTTGCTGACATGGTAAACTATTGGGGAATCGGTAATGTGATTTATGGGAGTTTCAGAAAATATCCGGTTCTGTGCTCTACAAAATATTGATTTGGAAAGTAAAATTTTTAAGGAGTGCTGGAGTGAATTCTAACCTGACTTAGATGTAGGAACCAGAGGGTGTCAGTAAAGGTAAATAGCTCTGGATGGAAGGAGTAGGTTAAAAATATGATGCTTTAACCTGACAGTCTGAGATCCAGTTTTCCTTTTCGCTGGTTACAGAGCTGGCATGTTCAAAAAGGCTAAATCTGATTTGCTAGCAATACAGAAAAATCTGTCCCGCTGAACAGATTCAACACGCTGGAAGTTTTATAAATAGGCTAATGATAGGATTATTTTTTTTAAATAATTAATCCAAGTCTTTACAAAAGGCATCATAGAAAACTGTATGTTAAGAATATACATGCTAAGGCATTGAGCCATCAGAGGTGATTGGTTCAGTCTCACTGAAAAAAAAATAGTTCTGAATGATTTTGGCTTTCTGCATGTAGCTTGCAATACAGATCTTACTTCCTCTGAATGAACTGCATAATTTACCGCTGCTGGTTTGCTCCCTTCATATGCTTCTGCTAACTGTTTCTGTGTTGCACTTTATCAGTTTCAGAACAACCTCAATCATCTGAACAATTTCTTGCCTAAAATATTAAACTGAAATCCAGTTAATACTGCGTTCTTAGTTCCTGAGAAGCAATGTCAAATAGACATTTGCTTGCTAATAGTATATTAGTAGGTGCTTCACAGTATTTGTTTTCCTCCTGTGCGTAGCTTCTCTGATGCTTTTTTCAGGGTCTGTTACACCCTTGATTATCAACTTCTTAGCACTTCATATGGGAAAGATACTCTTTCTGGAAGTGGTGGAGTCCCTACAAATTCTTATCTTCTGGGAGATTTTGACCAATAACACTATATTAGGTGATGGTGACTTTTGAAAAACTATGAAATTGTTAAACTTGGTAAAACAAATACATTCTTATTCTGCTTAAAGATTTCAAAGCCTCATAGTGTGCATGTATGTATAGATATGTTTGTACATACAAGTATAGATGAGAGCAGTGATTCTGTGTATATGAAAGCTGGAATGGTAGCAACAGTAACATTTTCTGATTAGTGGAAGGAAATGTTATCTGTTTGTTTTTGCAGTTAATTTTTTGGCTGATTTATGAAAATATCCTGAAGTGTGGGAACAACAAGAAAATCTGATCTTTGCTTGTGTGCTACTTTCTAAAAGGAAATTCAGGATGATTCACTGTCCTTCATAAAGACAACAAATCAATTCTAAGGTGTTGCAAGTGGCTATGTAATAAGGGAAATACAATTTCCGATTCTGTATGTTGTAAATATAATAAAACATTAGGATTACGGTCCAAGTTACAGGTGATGTTCCTAGTCACAGATGCCCTATGTATTCTGAATAGTCATCCACTCAGACTAGGTCCTAAGCTTACAGAGCCATGAGGTTATGTCAGACTGGCAGAGTAATGCTTGCTGTCATGTGCTGGTTAAAACACCATAGCTCACCTCTTTACATCTCCTTCACGACCAAACTTGCACATCAGTCTTGGGAAAAATGGAGAACTCTTCTCTGTTCTCATACCTAGAAATAGAAAGTACATCAAACTCTTCACATCCATCAGGAACCTCTTTTGGGAATTTCCTTTTTCAGTATGCTCTTAAAGGTTTTATAGTAAATGATGTTAAAATATGATATTTTCATTGGAGAACCTTCTGCTTCTGGAACTAAAAGCAGACAAACTTTGATCATTGCAGTTCCTGAGAGGGTTAAAGAATGACAACTTTTCACTCAGCATGCACAGATTGTGGCTTCAGCCTCCTTGTGAGTGAAAAATGTTCAGGTCTTAATAGCTAAAGATTTATTGTATATTCAGTGGGACTCCTAGACTTAAAATAATTTTGATCAAAAGTAAATGTGCGGGTTTTTAATTGATGTAGACATTGTATCTTTTGGCCAGCCTTTTGGGTATCTTCCTTTACCAAATAGCATCACTTTGCAAGAGTTCATGAATCCCGTTTTATTTTTATTAGTTTTATAGTCTTCATTAAGTACATGAGGGACACTGCCCTGTGGTTGTAACATTCCTGCTGTAGACTGTAGCCAACCTGCTGTAGAAATGCATTCAACCAAGAGTAGTGGCTATGCAGATGGGCAGGTAAAGGAGAAAGACTGTTTGGTCATAGTATCAGAAGAAGCTAATCTTAGAAACATAATCTCTTTAATTCTTTATTTTTTGTTTGTTTGTTTGAGAAGACATTCAGGCACTATACTTGGAAAGTTTTAATTCTTGCTTAGCCATGAAGAGACATGTACAGAGGATGTGTTTCCTGCAATATTCTCCCGCCAAATGTATCCCCTAAACTCAATGGTAGTTGGTGAGGAGCTTAACAGAAATTTATGCTTGGGAAAGGTGATTCATTATTACCTGCTTAAGAACACATGCATTATATTTTCTGAAAGGTGACCTGTTACCCCTTTTAGCTTACTCCACAGACTTTTATAGGCTATTTATTCTAGGCTAGTTATTTCAGATCTCCACATAGACTTGAAGTATAATGAACAAAACCGCATCAAAATGAGTCAACAAAGTCATAGTAAGTATTTTACCTCTTCTTCTGAGATGGTTCTCGAACAGAAAATTTTTCAGCAGCTTAAGTATTTTAAACAGTCAAAGAAAATTACTCTGGACATGCTGGAACATTTGTATGACATCAGCATTGTTGGTCTGACAGAGTCATTCAGCTTCATGTTCAAGGATTATTCATTTATCTTTGCATTTATTCTTGTGATGGCTTGGACAGGAGACAAGATGTTGAGATTGAATGGATTAAATAGATAGAATAGAAAATATAAAATATTTCATGAGCTGTCCTGTTCCTAGATAGGAATTTTAGTATGTCTAGCACAAAAATGCATTTGAAGTTCTGGACATAGAGACAAAATTCCGTTCAGTTTGTTTTTCCTATGCTTACTAATTTCTTTTCCACAAGCGTTCATTGCCTGGAATATTATACTACAATAATTTCTGGATCTAATTAATGATAAACTTTGTATATAAGGTTGCACTTTCAAAACTAAAATGAAACCAGATGTAGTTCTGTACCTACTACTTAGGTTACTTTGATGTACAGTTTACCAATTGCATAAATAAATTGTAGACTTTTTTTTTTTTTTTTCTTAGATTGCAGGTAC
>VYZS01056123.1:0-34777 GCA_013400695.1 Neodrepanis coruscans
TCCAAAACCAGGACACCCACAGATGTACACATTTATGCAAGAGAGATCTTACAGTTTGATTTTTTTTATATTCTCATATCAAAGTTTTCTGATCAAGAAATCAAACCAAGTGTAGGATGGAACAACCAGCAGAAAGTGAAAATATGAATGAAATGAATTAACATAGAATAATTACGGTTGGAAAATATGTCTAAATCATTGAGTCCAACCATTAACCTGGCACTGATGTGTTCATCACTAAACCATGTCCCCAAGTGCCACATCTATGCTTCCCCTGATGGTTATTCCATCACTTTCCTGGGTAACTTATTCCAATGCCTGATCACCTTTTCAGTGAGGAAGTTTTTCCTAATATCCAATCTAAACCTCCCCTGGCACAACTTGAGGCCATTTCCTCTCATCTTGTCACTTGTTACCTGGGTGGAGTAATCAACCCCCACCTGCCTAAAACCTCCTTTCAGGTGGTTGTAGAGAGTGATAAAGTCCCCCCCGAGGTTCCTTTTCTCCAGGTTAAACAACCCCAGTTATTAATGTTATGTTGAAAGACAAAGCATGTCTTGAGGGTATGATGTATTTAGTATATTTACTTTGTTAGAAATCATGCTTCCAAAATAGTAAAGAAGATGGGATGCCTGAGAAAATGAATTATCTCAGACAGCAAGGCAGCTGCTTTATTAGATGTTAGGATATTATGTATTGTTGGCAATTGAGCAATGCCTAATAAATATTTTTGTCAGAGGTTGTGGTTGCATAATAGGCTTTTACCCATCTGTTAGTGAGGTCTCATGAGCATGTATGATAGATAAAAAAGTTATCATGTATCTCTGTTAATTTTTCTAAACGCCTCTGCTTGAATGCCTTTTGGAATCTCCTTTTGTAACTTTCTCAAGTTCCAAATTAGAGTGGTGGAAGTGGTGAAACTAATAAGATACTCATGCACAATTAATTATCCATAAAATTATCAATGTCTTGGTTAGAAGGGAGGAAGAAAGGGCTTGGTTTAGAGAAATGCACTTGGTATTTTGTTTTTGGGGTTTTTTTTCTGTAATTTGGTGGTCGGATGTAGGGGGTGACCAATGGCTGAGTCTTATTACTGCAATGACAAATAAACCTTCTGAAAAGGTTACACAAAATCTAACTCTTGGCCTCAATCTGTACATTGAGAAAATGTAGAAGGTGGGAAGTTAAAATTTCGTTTTCTTAACCAGGTCATAATTTGCTGTTCTAGATCTTCTGCTGCTTGTTGGTAAGTTTCGCTTGACAAAGAACGATGTTTTTTTCTGTGTGTCTGAGAGGTTGGACAAACATGCTCCTATAGAAGAGTGATTGCTAAGGACGGGGAGAGTTGTCACTACATGTGTAGCTTCTTAATGTTTTACTGACACAGAAGAATGTGGCTTTCAAGAATATGCATTTTTTCTTCACCAAACATAGGGTTTTTTTAAAAAAATTGTTTAATATCAGAGGAAAAGTGAATACTTATTTTCCATACACATTTCTTAGTGAGTAGTATTTTGTTTAAATGTCATTTAAATGCTTCTGTTTGTTTTCTATAAGGAGTGGTTTCATACACCATGCTCTTTTAGTCTGAATTTTCATCATATTTAAGGTTGTCTTTCTTTTTTTTTTCCTAGTATGAGTATTTATATTTTCTTATTGCCTGGGGGCAGAGGTACTTCCTCTTCCAAGAGACTTTCAGCAGATACCTTAATTTATGTACTGGAGCTAGAGATGATTTGAACTCGTAGGTTCCTGGAGCTAGTTCTAAATCTGCAGCTGACAGCCTATACCATGCTCTGGCACCTGTGCTGTGGAAGATTGGTGATGTGCACAGGCATAGTTCGGAGGAGACTCAGTTAATTAACAAGGAAAATTCTTTATTCAGTTGTCCAGCACCGCATAACTTTCATCCATTTATGAAGGCGAGGGAAACCCCCTCTGGACTGACGACCATAAACTGGGCCTTTTTTGTCTGCACGTAGATAGGCGAGAAGTGGGGAAGATGCAGTTTAGGCTGAGGCTTTAATTTTGCCGGTACTCTTTTTTTGCGGGGGGGAGAGGAGGGGAGAGGCCTTGCCTCTTGGCGGGTGGGGCGGGGTGAGGGGCCGCCCGGAGCTCCCCATGCACAGGGCGCGGAGTCCGAGCCCCGGGCCGGGGCTGCTCGTGGTGGTGTGAGCGCAGGCCGCAGGGAGAGCGCTGGCGTGGTGTAGGTGGGCAGTGTCATTGTTTAGTACCGTCACCATTTAATGCCTCCAACTGTGGAGCCTTCCGTGAGGGCTGGGACCTGTCAGGAACTGCTGCGGCTCCCCTGGCGTTCGCTTGCTATGGGTGTGCTGGGAGGGGTTTTTCATCCGTCTTATTTTATTACAGTCGTTTCCTGGCACGTCATCTAATGGCATGTGAACCAAGGAGTTGGGAGACGTAAGGCAACGGCATGCGGAGGAACAGTGTGGCAGAAACACTATTCTCCTTCTCGCATTAAGACAGAGGGGACAGCCTCAAATTGTGCCAGGGGAAATTTAGATTTGAAATTGAAAAAAAAAAATCTTCGCTGCAAGGGTGATCAGGCTTTGGAACAGGCGGCTTAGGGAAGTGGTAGAATCACTGTTCCTGGAAGTGTTCAAAAATCGTGTAGATGTGACAGAAAAAAAAAGAAGCCAAACCATTACAAATCTTACCTGATGAGAAGTTCAAACTTGTAGTTTTTTGGTGTCTTATTAACCGAGTATAGCAGTAGGATGTGTCATGTGGTCCGTTTGAGTGCGGAATAAGATTTTGAAAAATATGTTTTTGTAGTATTTGTGACAGCAAGATAAATATCAGGATAGAAGACAGAAATCCTAACTATTGCAGGGCCAATCTACAGTTCTTGCTTAAAGAAATGAAGAAAATTCTTGAACTGTTAGCTCTTTTCTTAGAGTTACTCATTCACAAATGTACTTTGATACAATCATTTTGCTGTTCACAGTTATGACTGAGGACTTTATGGAATAAAAATAGGACTTTCACAGGTTAAGCAACCATTGTTATGAAAGTGTTTCTGGGGAACACTTGACATCTGTGTATTTTCTGAAGAGGTGGGCTTAGCATATTGATGACAAAACTCAGTGGGATTAGAGAAATGTGTGATTATAAATGTTTTCCATTAAAAAAACCCACAACAATCCCCCAAACTCCCCAAACTTACAAAAAAATTCCCTTAATTAAAATGTATACTAGTATACATTTTATAATGTATATGTATATAATAGTTATGTATGTATATTATACATATATATGTATAATAGTTTTAGTAAAGACCACTGTTTGCTTGTCACCTTATCTTTAACTTCTTTTTATCTGGAGAGGTATCTGAGAAAGTGGACTCTATGTTAATGATTGAACAGAAACACATAGGTAAATAAATTACTATATGGACAATTACTGTTTTGTGCCTTTGCTCTCTTGCTGCAATAGTGAGGTGCTGCTGCATTTGAGTGTGCTTTGTGCAAAGTTTAAACTGCACAATTGAAGGAGGATGCCTCTGGAGTTTAGCAAGTCTATTTTAGAACAAGGTAATTTTTTTCAAGCAAATGTTTGTATCAATGGATAGGACTGAAAAATTCAACAGGATAGTTGCCTTTCTCTCCTCCTCCACCCTCCATTGGAGGTGTGAATTAATGTTATTTAAAATTATGAGATCATGTATTTCTATGTTTATAGGAAGGCACTGTCCAGAGGTTCCACAAATCGATGTTTCTCTGGAAGAAGTGGAGAGTCTCTTCCATCAGTTTTTGAAAGAAATGTGCAGGAAGCCATCGACAGTTATACTTGGTATGCATGTACTTCTGTAACAGTATTTCATTAATGCACTTCTGACTTAGATATTTCGAGATGGGTGTTAATTTTCCCTAGTCATGCTTCTAGTCATTCTCATGGATAATAACTATTATGGATAAAAACATGGATAATAACTATTGCACAATCTGGATATAAGTTGACCTAACGCATTGTTTAGACGGTTTGAATTTTACTCCTAATTTGTGTTACGGATTTGAGTATTTTTAGACCATAGGAGAGGGCACTGATTAAGTCTGGTAGGGAAGTAAATTGAAATTATGCTTGCCAATGTTGCAGGTTAGCTAACTTCCAGGAAGTTTCATTCCAGATAGCAGTGGTTTGGATTTGCATGGCCTGCACATCTGATTGCCATTGCTTTCCCTGCATTTCAGGGTGGGTGGTAGCTGGCAGAGACCAGCTAGGACTTTTGAGGACTTGAATGCTGGAGCTCAAGGTTTAAAGTGCACCTTTAACAACATAAAAGACACTGTATACAGATATGTAACTCTACAAATGTTTCAAATATAAAAGGTCTTGTGCTTAGTTTTGCAAGTATTTTCTGGTGATAGCTTCTGATGGAGTTAAGCAAGGCTTACATTATCTTTTAGTGATTCCTGCCTGAACTGGAGTAGCCAAAATAATTGTCAGAACTGGAAAGATAAGTGAATATGTGTATATATATATATTGAAATACATATGCATTTTAACCCATACAGTTACAACAGTGTATATACATACAAAAGCATAATAGTATTGAAGGAATTGCCTTTAAGGCAGTAAATGGTACTAACAGGAGCATGTAGTTATAGCATTCTACTTGAAAGCATATGCTTATACCTCTTCACCTCAACAGGCTGTCCATTCACGTGATTGATTGCTTTATTGTAAAAATGCTTATGCAGAAAATAATTGGGTTTTTCTTTTTAATTTGTCACCTTTTCAGTGAGATGTTTTCATCACTTTCATCTAGTGGTTGTACAACACCTACAGAGTTGAATAATTCTTGGTCTGGAATAAACAGCTATACTACTGGTTTTTCTACTGAAAGAAGTTCAGTTTACTCCTGGAGGGATGATGTACGTCACAGAAATTTCTTTTTTCCCTTTCCTTAAATATTGTAGAAAAGATTAATTTTTACTGAAAATAGGCATGCGGCACCACATCCATAATAGCCTAATGACTAAGTACATTAATCAAATGTTTAAAAAATTGTTTTGTTTTTAAGTTGCTATCAGTGCAGCTAACATATAACAAAGAAAATGGACTAAAAATATAAAATTATGCAATCTGGGGAAAATAAACATGTTTTACCAAAGAAGATAGTCTTACGTGTTCTCAAATACTGCCTAGTGCAGGCAGTGTCTAAATTGAATTATTCTCAGTGTTTGCAGTTATAAAGTGTATTCATGAACATGTGTATAAATTTCCCAGTCTTGGTAAATATTTAGCTTGTACATAAGCTCAGTTCTGTTTTGTTGGTGACACAGAGAGAGGTTAAACTTACTCTGGAGGCTAAACTCTGGGGTGTACCTGGTGCAGGCTGGCAGTCTTGAATAAATCCAAAAGCACTGTAGTCGCTGCCACTTGAATTTTAAAAAGCCTCCCTTGTCTGGTTGTGGTAGTTCTGCCATTCTTTTTGCATAATGCCCTAATCCTGTCTGTTGCTGCCAGGCCTTCAGGAGAAAGCCTGACACTGAATTATACAGAAACCTATGTGAGAATTATTTTCGCACTCCTTTTCGGTGCAAACTCTTCTGTAGCCTGAAGTGCTCTGAAACATTCAGCTGGAACTGAACAACCATGATTTGGGCCCCAAGAATCACGACTTTTTTAGTGTACCAATGCATCTAATGTAGATGGCAAATGTTGTTATAGTCAGTGCCTCAGAACCCTCAGCCAAGAGCTTGTCTCCATGTCCCTGGATAAAATCAGCTTCTCTGCTATGTCCATATGCTTCTTTGCTCAACTGCCTCTGGTTGCACTGAGTTGTAGGTTCAGTGGAGAAGTGTGAAAGGGTGTTTCTCACACTGATGGCTGTTTCCTAACCACTAGACTAGGTCATGCAGAAGGAAAGTGGCCCCTCTACCCTCTCTTAGCTGTTCTCCTCTGAAAGGCAGAGCAGTGCTTGAAGGAATAGGGAACTTTGGAGCCGTGGTCTCAGAGATGCAGTGTGCATGCTTCATGTTGGAGGCGGGAGCAAGCTGGGAGTCCAGACACCTTATAAATATTTTTTTTTTCTGTTAGGTAATCCTGAGCAGCTGTCTGGGTATCTGTTAACATCCTAAAAATGTAGGCTTCTATTTCCTTTTTGCTAAATCAGCTTGCTTAGGTCAGCTGTGTTGAAATTTTTTTCTTTGTTTTTTTGCATTATGGTTTATAAATGGTGTGTCCAAAGTAGGTAGTCTGAGAATGCATTCTGATGTGCTTAGCCAAATTAATTCAAGTTCTTTTGTTCTTTAAATATTGTGGTAATTTTAGCATACATGCATATTTACTAACAAGTATTAACTTTATAATATGTAGGAATTTGATAAAGCCAACACACAGAGAGTGCATCAGTTATTTTGGGAGATTGATGAAATGCTGTTTGAAGGAAAAGTGACCTCCCAAACACAGAGTCTGCAGGTCGAATGTTTAGATTGGATTGAACAATTTCCTCATCTAAGGTAAAGAAATTTCTTGCCAGGACTAGTTTTAATATGTTATCATTCTAATTTTGGGTACCTTCTTGATATATGGTATCAGCAGTTCAAATCTGTGTCTTTGGGACTGAACTGTGTCATAGTTGCACAGGAAGTCTGGCCAGTGGTGCCTTAGCAGCTAATGCCCTTTATTTTGCTTAAGACAATGATTGCAGGCAAAGGTATTTTAGCAGGATGTAATGAGAAAATAATAGTGCACTGTTTTCATAATGAGTTTTTCTAAATAAAGGATACATCTTGTAAATAAATATTTGGCTTTATTTGTAAATGTATAATGTGTATTTGTATATATAAATGTATATTTGGAAATGAAAACATACTGTGAAATTCCAAGAAATTCCAATTAATTTTTCCAAAAAGTATTGAAAAATAAAGGTGATTACAGGCCTCACATATACTGCAGAGCTGCAATGTCCTCCTAGGTCATGTAAATTATGAATTATATTAACCAGTTGAATAGATATGAGGATGCATACATGATTAATGGGAATTTCTTTACAAAGATGTGCAGAATTTCTAGGCAGCCTGATGACTGTTTCTTGTAACACAGGGGACAAGTCAGTGTTGCTCCACATTGTACTGTCCTGCCTTCACAAATGATGGCATGACATTCTTTGTGCGATGTGGTTACTCCTAAGCCACTGTGAACATAGGCGTACATGTGTTAACTATCTTCTAGTCAATAGTTTGTTAGCACCATTAAAAAAAAATGCTGTTAATAATTGTCGTATGCTTTCAAAGCTTCTAGTTAATTAGCAGAGGTTGGTTCTTGTAAATATAAACTAAAATCAATTAATAAAACTTGTCACACTTTCTTAGGAAAAAGAATTGTTAAATATGAGGCAGTTTTCACTAGCATCAAGACTTGATTTGCCTTTTTTAGATACTATGAAAGTTAGTAGAGCATGCATAAAATGGAGACAGATTTTTGTGCCGTGTAATTCAATCAAAATATTAAGTAATTTCTCTGTATTTCTTAGGATATTTTCACAGTGTAGAAATTATTTTAAGTGATTCCCTGTACTTAGGATCTTTTGATTTCGAATCTAATGCTCGCAATACCAACCAAGTCCAAGAGGTTGAAAGTGAATTGAAGAAATCTGGGAGCTTCTGCATCATTTGCTACTAAGGGATGTGGTACCTCCTGTGGTTTAAGAAGAAAACAAAATTTATTTTCATTTACTTGTATTAAACCGTAAAACTCAGTTTGTGTTGACTCGGTAGTTACTCAGAGCAATAGCTTCTGGGATGCCATATTCATTTTTGAATTGAGCTTCAAATTGCTTGCTGGCTCTCCTTTTTTTGGTGTGTGTTTTTTAAAAATTTTTAAAACAGCTGTTTTGATACAAGAATACATGGATCAGCATGTGGGAATAAATATACTCAAGAAGTGTCATCAATAAAAGATTTATTAAAGACAAAGCTTTTTGTTTTTGACTTACAAAATAAAATGTGAGAAAGGCTATTGCTTAGAGCTTCATGTGGCATAAAGTGTTCAGTAAAAGGTAGTCTCAAGAAAACATGTTCAAGTGAGTCTGAACATTGCTGCTTGTACTAGAGATTTGACTGCCAAATTTTGTCAAGATCCCTTGTGAATCCTAGTGAAAAACAATTCAGTAAGCAATAACTTTTATTTAACTATACTGTGATAAGAAATTATTTTATAGCATAATTTTGTGTATATTTATTAGAATTGGTTTTACCTTTTCTATCTACCTTGCTACATGATGCATGTTGGAGTTCCTGCATTTTCTGAACATTAATTCTGGCCTTAACTTTGCATGTAAACATTTTTGATAAGCACTTCTGCTCACATTGATGGATACTGGAGTTGGATAAGTGAAATCTCAGCAGATGTTATTTGTCTTCTGTATCCATTTTTAAATTTTAAAACTTCTTGAAAATTTTTGTAAGAAAGGGAATGTGGTTACTTTATCTGCCTGTAGAACAATCTAACAAGTTTGACTATTTGCTCTTAAAATGTATAAACTAGAATCTCATCTTGTATAATGACCTAAATAATAGGTGAAGAGTTAATGTATTACACAAGGCTCTGACCCCTTCATGGATTGCTTTTCAAATAAGATATAGGGTGTGCTTTTGCATTGCCTGCTGTTTGGAGGTATTTGTATTCTGGATATTGCATATGATGTAGGTTTCCATCTAAGATCCTACTTGTTCTCTCCTTTTTATTCAGAGTTCTAGGAAAGCAGCTCCTAGTGCCGAAGGATGAAGGCTTTCAGCATTTTCAGAGCAGAAGTGATGCCTGTGTGACTACTAAGTGTTTGCCTGGCCTCTGTGAATGTACTGGTAATACAAAAGAGTATGTTGACTTTTTTTAAGTTTTGCTATTGGTCTTCCCCCTTCAGAAGTATGTACAAATTCTACTTTTGTATTACTGAAATGTGTCAGTATAATTAAATATTCACTTTCTTCTTTCTTTGAATGTTTTTTTTTTTTTTTCAGGCTCTTCATTTCAGGCTCTAAACTGATCCCAACAGCATCTCCAATAAATAAATCACTGGGTTCAAGTTGTGCTAGGATTTCTGCCTTTGACTCAGCCATATATTCCTTCCTGGAAGAAGAAATCTATGATATGGATGGAAATATAGAAGAATATCTTGCCTTTGACAGCAAGGAACCGTAAATAACAGATATATGTATTTTTGAAGGATATAATGAAAAATTATCAGTGGACCCAGTCAGAGTTCTTAAACTGTGTTTTCTCTTCTGTAAGATACTTCTGTCCCTGTGTTTAGTAGCACAGTGGTTAGAGCACTCACTGAGCATGTGGAAGATTAGGTATGTTGTCTTTCTAGTGGTTGAAAACTCTCATCTTACATGTCAGAGGAATGTGTCTTAACCACGAGTTGTTTTGAGATGTTTGGTGCATGGAGATCAAAACCCGGTATTTAATTTTGAGACAGGGTAGAATGAAGGTATTCCTTCTCCCTAAGTGAACGCCTTGAGCAGCAGGTTGTATAGGGTTGTTACACTGTACGTGATCTCATTGTCTGCCCTAATGAAGAATCTTAAATTCTTTTGGTGCAGTGTGTAACAGCTTTGTGAGGGGAGCTTCAGGTTTCAGCCTGCATTTAGAGCACTCTTGTGAGGGACAGGGTCATGCAGTCATCATCTTGACAGAGCAGCCTAGGTTTCCAGTTGAATGTTCCAGCAGCTAGGCTTCTGGGTGGATAAAAGATCATAATGTTTTCTAAAAGGCCTCTATGCCTTTGGTAGGACTAGTTGGGCACAAAACAGCTTTTTGTGCTGAGGCGTTACGCACACTCAGGACAAAGACATGTTTGTTCTGAAAACCTGAGGAACTAGACTGAAACCATTTCAGTCCTATTTTTGAGTGCTAGGGTTGCTGCCTTTAAGAATACTCTTAGTATTCTTAGTAGTATTCTCTCCTTATTTTGCTAAGTAAGCAAAATTGTGAAGGGAGACTTGTCTGAAGGTGCATTTCTCTCCTTTGTGCCTCCTTCATATGCTTCTTGTTTCCTTCAATCCTGAATGACCTTGTTCTCTAAAATATCAGGTGTTGAAAAGCCTGATGTGAAAATAGCTTGGTCATGTTGTGAGTTGGACCACCTAACCACATTCCAGTTATAGTAGTAACAGTTAATAATATTGCAGCAGTAATAGTTAACAATTATGCAGCTCAGTTTGAGGAAGAAGTGAGAGAAGAGAGAAAGCGAGATAGTAGAAGCCAGTATGAATTTGGAAGCATTACGATCCCCCCAAAAATGCATTCCTTAGAAAGGTTAAAACTTCCTTCCTGAGTGGTGTATTAGAAGACCAAGTTAGGAAATGTTGCTACAATGTGCTTTCTTAAATAGAGAGGAAACAGGAAAAAAAACAAAAACAAAACCTCAAACATAACTGTCCTCACAGTAGTGGAAAGAAAGAAGGTATGCTTAAGGCTACAGGGTCTGCTATTCTTGTCAGGCTGCAGAAATCTTTTAAAGTTGTTTGGCCATTGATCAATGGTGGAGTATTGCAGATGTGTGCAGATACACAGGGTGTGATAAAAATTTTCTATGTGATAGTCCTCCTCCTGACAAATAAAACAGATAATAGTTCATTTACGTTACTTTAGCCTCAATGACTACGTGCCATGTATTAAACTTTTTCCTAGAGCTGCAGATCTTTCTGTTGTAATCCCTTGATGGGATTTTTTTAATTTTTCAGCTACTAGGAAAAAACCAAGAAATCATTGTATGTGTTTGATTGGTTCTGTACCCATAGGTGCATTTGAATTTTTTTTTTTCATGATCTATAGCTGACTGCCTTTTCTTCCATGTGTGTGTTTCTGTATTGGAAGGAAAGGAAAAGAGTCAAAACCCATAAGAGTTCTTTTGAATTTGTTTCCTTTATTAGTGATGATGAGAGTTGGGAACAAAAGAAAATACACCTTTCTGAGAAGAGAAGTAAACGTGGCATTCCCCCTGTTTCTCCCAATGCCTGTATTAAAGATGCTGTGGCTTCTGAAGTATTTGATTGTATCTGGAGCAGTATCATTGGAATATTGGAGGAACTGATTAAAAAAAACTGGGAAACTAGTATCCCAGGTATTTGATATTTTCAAATATGGTATTTGTTGGCTCTAACTCAGGAAAATGATTCTCCCCTACCCGCTTAAAACAAGCAAATTTTGCAAGCTTTATTTAAGGTAACGAGTGCAGTAGCACTGTAAGATATATAACGTCTTGACAAGAGAATGTGCACACATTATGCACTTAAAATAAAAACTTCCCTACTAATTTTCAGGGATTTTTTTATAAGATGTAAAAAAAAAGGAAAAATACTGACTGAAATAACTTCTTTTCAGGAGAGCATGTTTAAAAAAGTAAAAATGTTAATCACTGGCTTGAAATGCAAATTGATGCTGTTGGCAGGGAATCACTGATGATGTGATCTGAGTATGGAACCTAGGAGTCAAAGTCTCCTAGTCCTCGTTGTTTGACCCTTGTTAACAAAAACAACCCTTAAGTAGATTGTTAGAGTGAGATAGACAATCTTGCAGACGTGCAGGAGTATCTGAGTTTATTACAGGATAAAGAAATGGTAATGGCTGTAATTTTATTTTACCTTTTCATATTCTTTCGGACTGTAGCAAGGAAAAGCAAAAGCTAGGAAAATTAACTAGAACTGAAAATCTGTTTATTGTGCATATGTCATCTTTGGAGGCTGACGAAAATTTCCACTCTTCCAGTGTATTTTAAAAGGATAGTAATAGAATAATACCTGAGGGTGGGTTTTGGAAGTTACCTCAAGTGTAAGGTACAGTCAACTTCAAGTATAAGAATACAACAAAGTAAGAAGTGGTAAAATTTCCCAGAATGCTTGCAGCATCAGAATTTAACATTTCAGGTGTTACTGAAATACAAAAGTTCCTTTCACATTGGATTACTTAGCTCTCAATATTATAGTTTGGGGAGGATAGCTTAGCAGTATTGTGATAGGTTTGTTCTTTTATCTTTCTGATAGTCATAGACTTAGACAAATAGCAAGTTACCAAAATTTCTCAATTAGGAAAGAAGAGAGTTTGGATTTATAATGGAAATGAGGTAGTAGTTCATACCCAAAATAAAATAATGTGTAGCTGCTGTCAGACAATGGTAGTATCAATGGACTTTAATATATATTTTTAATTTTTATTTTTTGCTGCTTAAAAAGAAAAATCTTTGGTGATTTTTAAATAAAATTTCAAAAGTCTTAGAAGTATTTTCTTAAACACCCACCTCCAGCTCTACCTGCACAGACAATATGTATGTCAGTGTCACAGAAAACATAAACAAATGGGAATGGTTTTAGAAAAAGATCATTTATGGTAGATATGGAATATGGAAACTTAAAGCCATGTGAAAGTCTTTATTTACTGTGAAGTGTAATATTGTTTAAACCCCCCAAATGATGGCTGATAAATATAGAAAATTCTTTTTGTTCCCTCTACTTTTTTACTGTTATGCAGAGTGTGACAAACAACTGGAAAACCTGAAAACTGTTACAGCAAAACTGCCACATTTGCCAGTCATTCATACTATAACAGATGCTGCAAGCATTCCTCTTTCCAGAGGCTTTGAAGCACAAAATGTATCTTTTGGCTCTCATTCTGTTTCGTTACAGGTAAAAACAAAAACCAACTTTCTTTCAAGTGGTGTTCTTTTTTTTTTCCTGCAAACCTTGGATAATCTTAGTTGGAACTTGAAAAGGCTCTTTTTTTGTTTTTCCTTCATACCATTTAGGTGCAACTCGTTTTTCTTTGGTGGTTCTTAAAGGTGCCATTTGCCACTACAATAGTGCTGCAGTTGCTTTACAAAGAAAGTCTTCTTAAACTGCATTCTGTCCGTAGAAACTAGTTTTGCTTTATTGTGGTCCAGTCATTTCTTCTTGCTAGAATTAGGAACTGGTAGAATTGGTAGAATTAGAACTGAGCTCTTCCCAGGACTGAGGGATGTGAAGTTGCAACTTGAAGTGCTTTACTCACAACCCTGAGTTTCAGACTCTCTCATTGCTTTGCTTTTCCTTTTCCTCTTGTGAAACGGGCAGTACCTCCACTAGACATTACCTGTCTTTTTGGAAGCTTGTGTTTATATTGATAAAATATCCTATTATGTCCTGCTTGCTGCCTTCTCCCTCTGTCACCTGTTTTTCAGCCACTGCTTCTGTTTATTTTTATCTCCTGTCTCTCTCTGTTGAGTTCAAGTGACTTTTTTCTGTTCCACCTGCTTTTTTCTATGCTCGTTAAGCAGTGAGATAAGGAATATGAAAAAGATAGCACAGCAGTCGTAGTCCACCCTTGGTATGTGCTTTATTCTGTAGTGGTCCCAGCAGCTAAGTAAAATGCATAAATAATGCCCAGACTCTGTGCTGAGGGAAAATGGAAACTTTGGAGCATCAAACTCTGTCTTCAACTGAAACTTATATTGTAAATGGAGTTGAAGTTCAGTAACTAAATCATGCAAGTCTCATTGGTAAAAATTTGTTCAAAATAAGCAAAATTACATAGTTGCCCCATCTATGACTGAGAATTCTATTGAACCATAATAGAAACGTTTCTAAAAAAATGAGTAAAATATTTTTTAACTATGTGCTTTTTGAGGTCTTCCTTCAAAAAAAGTAAAGTTTAATGCATAGTTGTTGCTTTTAATAGGTTCACCGTTTCTCCAGCAACCTCTGTAGTGATTTGAATGGTGTGATGACAATTCAAGCAAAACCACTCCAACAGAGGCACGTTCCCAGAGTAGAAAAAATACAGTAGGTTTTGATACTGACATTTTTAAAATGTGACATAATTCACACTACATAAAAAATGTTTTGCAATTAGAAAAAGTCAGCAAGAAGGCACAGACCTTGTTTGTGTGTATCACTAATGTGATAGTGATTTTCAGAGTTTGAAATGATGTACTGTTAAATCTTTTTTTTTCTCGATCCTAGTTCCGTATTTCTTTCTCTTCCCTTAGGAACGAGCAAGAAGACAAACAGCAGAGCATTGCCTCCAGTGGTCCAAATTCAGGACATGCAAGCTTAGGGAGAGTTTCTGATAACAGTGTTCTCTCATCGTCTCGGGCACTGCTGGCATCTTCTAGGAAGCTACCAAGCCATCATAGGTTACCATCTCTCACCTTTGACCAGCTCTGCTCAAAAGTTCCTAATATGTACAGTGAGGAAATCCTTAGAGGGATGAAATTGTGAGTTTTTCATTTTTTTCTTTGCTTTTTTCAGAACTTTACTGAAATTTCACCCCTGAAGGATTTTCAAAATACTTGAAAACTAATGCATGATTGATTATTAGTTCTAGAATTCAGAGGGAAAAAGAAAGCAAACTGAACAGTGCTTTTTCGAGGAAGGGCATTTGTTTTATTTTTTTATTGGTGTATTAGGTGCTTTTACTTTTTGTAGCCAAGCTCTATAAAGAAATGTACTACATTTAATTTCATATTACTTCAGTGAAGAAATGTGCAATGTGAATTTTCCTAAAAGAGGAACACTTAAAATTCTATAGGGTTGCCAGCTCGGATCGCTTGTCTTCTTCTTGTGCACCTGCAAATCGAAACAAGTTACCACCAATAAACTCTGAGGCTGTTGAACAATATCTTTCAGTAACTCCATTGCAACAGAGCTATGTAAGTTGTGTTTATTTTTGTCCTGGTGAAGAACTCCAAGCTGTTTAGAAGTAAATTGCTCAGTGTCAGTGGTTGAAATGAGCAATTTTATAGTTTGGGTTGGTTTGTATTTAATACATGGTTTTAACCTGCTAACGTGTGTTATGTTGGGATACCTGCAAGAGAAGCAGGTTCAAAAACTCGAGTCAAAAACAGATGATGGTGGAAATACTTCTCTGACAACAGAAAAATATGGCTTAAAAAAAAAAAGGAGAAAAACAATTAATCAACAAGGTAGTAACCTTGCTCTTCTCTGCATCCTGATTTCAAAAGCTCCTTTCAGTGTTTTATTCATTGATGTTAGGTTATAAGATGTAGAAAATCATTTTGACTGAAGTAGAAAAGGATACCAACTGAACAACAGATCTTGCTATACTGACCTATTTTTGAAGGTTGAGGAAGTAATAAATTACCAGAATGAAAGTATGCATGTTGATATTATTCTGCTTCTGAATAATATTTTGAATTGAGACAAATATCAAGTCTTTTACTATTTTAATTAATATAAGCCTTTGGGAATTATAGACTAATACTAGGTAAAAGTCTCACATCTCACATAAGAATCCTTGTGGATTTTCGTGTATTACAGAAAAAATATTTTAACTGATTCAATTGCTTCATTCTCTTAATGCTCTTTTTAATTCTATCAGCATCAAGGACGATATGCTTATAGCAGAGTGTCAAGTGCAGTGCCTGGAAGGGCAGAGCAACCGCCACTCAGAGAAAGAACTGTTACTGTTAATCAGTTTTCAAGGCCCAACACAACTCATACATTCAGGGTATGTTACAATGTAAGAAGAGACATGGAAAAGGAAGAAGCTTTTATTCATGGCTACTGTTGGTCTACAGAAAATCTCATTTATGTATTTCTCCTGACTTCTGTTGTACAAGGATTCTTGCTGCCTGTAGAGAGGAGAATGTTGAAAGTCTCTGAGAGGGTGTGAGACTATCATATGAGGAAGAATTTTTTCCCAAGTCTAATGCATCAAACTGTTCTTTTGAGGGTGTCTGTGTGCTAGAGGTGTGCCGTCTTCTGTTGAAGGTGTCTGTGTGCTAGAGGTGTGCAATTTTAGTGTTTGGAACTTTGCACTTTAATAATCAAACCATTTCATTAGATAAATGTATCACACTAGCTAATAGTATATCTTTCCTTTTTGCAGAGAGATACACCTCAGAAGAGATCATTGACTCCCATGGATATTGCTAACTGCAAAGATCCACATCAAGGATTTTTGATAACAGGTAAACAAGAATCACTTGGGAGGCAAAAGCCCAACAAAAGATATTAACGCATTATACAGTCAAAAAATTAAGTGCTCAGGGAGAGCCATCTCAGCATAAAAGAACAGGTGTGCTTTGGAGGATCTTGATTTTGAAGTTCCTTCTCACTTGGTCTGAGGTAGTCCTAACTATGACTGGTAGGAATCCTTTTTTTTTAGTATTGTCATATTTACAATTATGGTAAGAGTATGGGGTGTAGAGGCTAGATATTTTAGCAGCTGCTAGAAAAGTAAGATGCATGCTTGTTCATGACAAGTCCTTGTATCTAATCCCTTGAGTTGAAAAAGTTATGTCACTGACATAATTATATAAAAGGTGATGTAAAATTAAGGGCAGGTTAGCAAACATCTGAACAGACTGAACAGGTGGAAGTAACATATGCAGACTTGAAATGTCTTTCAGAAACTATGACAATTAACAATGTTTTGTATTTTCCAGGCTCACAGCATTACAAGAGATCCGTTCAGAAAAATCTTCCAACCTCAAGAAAGAGATTTCAGATTGCTTCTTGACCCATTTTAGAAAGAAATAGAAACTCTCTGCACTGAGTGACTGAAGTGCTAAATTTGCCACGTAGTATCTTTGTATAACAAAGAAGGCTTGTGGTATTGATGGTGTCTTCTGAGCTTGCAGTCTTCAGGATGTCTGCATTGCCTTCTTTTAAAATTGTCTGACCAGAGGTTAGATTAAAAATGAGCAAAATGAAATAAATGGTTGAGGTGTCTGCTCTGTTTGCGGTATTGAGATGCTGGTGCTGCACTTTCTTCTCAGGCATTCCTCCTTTTTCTCTTTTTGATAGGGAATTGTTATTCCACCTATAGAAGCAAATAAGTTACATTAAGACCATAAAGTCCCATTTCCACTTTTTTTGTTTGCTCAGTGTTAAACATGTAGTCTATCTAAACATCAGTTATACAAAATTTTACTTTTAAACAGAAGTTTGCAGTACTTCCTCCTTAACCACTATTTTAACATCGATTTTTCAGTCTGTCTGCTTATCGCAGTTGATTTTTTTTAAAAGTATTGTTTGTCCCTACTTTTTCATTATCCTTTACTTCCTTTGAAATGGAATTCATTCATTGCTTTTACATAGACTGCTCTAATTATCAGTAACTATGGGAACTGCTGGGATAAACTTTATGTAGAGGTTTGACCCTGGATGGATGCCAGGTACCCACTAAAGCAGCTCTCTCACTCTCCTCTGCAACTGGACAGAGGAGAGAAAATATAACAAAAGGTTCCTGGGTTGGGATAAGGACTGGAAGAGATCATTCTCAGACCACTGTCATGGAAAGGAAAGACTTGAGTGGGGATATTAATTAAAGTTATTACTAAGATAATCAGAGGAGGAGAATGAGAAGAAAAATGAATCTTAAGGACATCTTCCCCTCACCCCCCTCCTCACAAGTTCTACCTCCACCCCACCAGTGATGCAGGGAGATGGAGAATGAAGGTTACAGTCTGTTGTTTCTGCCATTGCTCAAAGAGAGGAGGCCTTCCACTGCTTCCCATGGNTGTTGTTGTTTCTGCCATTGCTCAAAGAGAGGAGGCCTTCCACTGCTTCCCATGGGGTCCCTCCTATGGGAGACAGTCCTTATTGAACTGGTCCAGTATGAGTCCCTCTCATGGGCAACAGCTCTTCACAAAACTGCTGCCATATATGTCGCTTTTCCACAGGGTGCAGTTCTTCAGGCACAGGCTGCTCCAGCGTGGGTCTGCCACAGGCCACAAGTCCTACCAGGAAATCCTGCTCCAGCATGGGCTTCTCTCCCCATGAGTCAGCAGGTATCTGCCAGGACCCTGCTCCAACATGGGCCTCCCACAGAGTCACAGCCTCCTTGCAGCATCCACCTGCGCCAGGGCGGGCTTCTCCATGGGCTGCGGATGAATCTCTGCACCTCTGTGCTCCTCCACAGGCTGCAGGGGCACAGCTGTTCCAGCATGGTCTTCACTACATGCTGCAGGGAAACCTCAGTTCTGGTGCTTGGAGCACCTCCTTCCCCTCCTTCTCTACTGACCTTGGTGTCTGCATTGTTGTTCACATGTTCTCACTCTGCTCTTCTCTGTCTGCCATCTTCATTGACACAATAACTTTTTCTTCCTTTTTAAATGTCGCAGAGGCATCACTGTCACTTCTGATTGGCTCAACCTTGGGCAGCAGTGGATCTGTCCTGGTGCTGTCTTGCATTGGCTCTGCTGGACATGGAGGAAGCTTCTAGCAGCTTCTCAAGCCTCCCCTGTAGCCCCCTGCTACCAAAACCTGGCCACAGAAACCCAATACACTTTGTTTAAAAGAAGTAATGTTTTCTGTGCCAGGCCAAACATGTTTACAGATGCTGAGCAATTGAATAAGCATGCTGACAAGTCTGTAAGATCGTTCCCACTTCTTGAGATTTCTTCTAAAATAATGCATGTTACTTACAAATTAATCATCTTTTGAAATATGTGAGAAAGAAAAGAAAATATGTCCTTAAGTGAGGAAAGCATTATTTCATACCTCTTTGTGTAGACCCAAATGGAAGATCGAAGAGGAGACTGGAATTTTGTTCTGTCCAGAGATCAAAGCACTGATCAGGTCCCTGGCTATTAGTATTGTGTGCATGCATGGTCAGGGATTTGTCCTTCCATCAGAGAGCTAGGAGTTGAAGTAGATGTGCTTGAAGTGCTGTCGAAGGGTAAAGGAAAGAGAAGAAAAAGTTACTTGCCCAAATTATGCAGTTGGGACTAGTAACAATTTTTCTGCTTGGGAACTAATACTGGTTCTCAGTTTTTATGAACATTCAAGGATTGATAATCCAAGGCAAGGCATTTGTAATATTTATTTTATATCTGTACTGTTAATAAGATTTCTGTTCTTTGTAAATGGTCTTTATGCACTATAATTTTTGAATATTGGCTTAGTATTTCTCTTGTTTGTCTAAGCTTACTTAATGATGATGATGTAGAATCTGAGAAAGAATGTTTTAACTTTGGAGTTGCAGATCAGTTTTATACAGTTACAAGTCAATTTAATGCAGTTTCTTCAGAAATCTCAGATCAAAGATAACATAACTTCCAAAATTCACTTTCCAAAATTCCAAAATTTAAGTCTTCAGCAGCATGTTCAAAATCTACTTTTGCTGTCATGGGTGCTCCTTCTTTATTGTACAGACCTTGACAAGAATGCAGAGGAGTGGCAGCAAAATGTGTCCCTTACCATCTTGTAGTTTGTATTTCATAGGAATGCAGATCTTATATTGTCAACAAAAAAGGTGAACATGCGCTGGTTGATTCTGTCACAAAAGAGGTGGTAACCACTGAATCATTGAGGGGTGGTTCATCATCTGGTGAAAGAGAGCAGATTGCTAACATCTCTGAAGCAATGGAGCTCAGTCAGTAGATTTCTGAATGAAGAAAAGAGCTGAAAAACTGCAGAGCTTTTGCATCATAAAGAGAAAGATCTGCTAATTGCTAGAGCAGCAATAGAACTCTGAGCTGCCAGGAGAGAGGGAAGAGGACTGTTTGCTGTCTACCAGAAGTATTTTAACACTTTTCCCTTTTGGTGAGTTTCTGGGCACCTGACAGGATCACAGGTCATCTTATATCCTGATAACCATCATGTCATTGACTCATTCCATTGGAGGGGACATCAGAGATCATCTAGTACAATTTTTATTGGCAAAAAGCATGACTATGGCTATAACAGTCTAGACAAGATGTCCCAGCACTTTGACCAGCTGAATCTTAAGTGTCCAATGTTGGGGAATTCACCACTTCCCACATAATGAAATTATTTCAATGGCTGATTGTTCTTACCGTGAAAAATTTTCTTGTATTTTGTATCAGAATCTCCCCAGGTATAACTTGTACCTAGGTGTGCCTTGACCAGCACTGTGTAGAGTGGAATAGTGATTTCTTTCTCTGCTGGTGATCCCCTGTTGCTGCAACCCAGCATTGTGTTGGTTTTCTTTGCTGTAGGAGCAGACTGTTCACTCATACTGAGCTGCTTGTCCACCAGGACCCCCAGGTCTCTTGCTGTAGAGCTGCTCCCCAGCCAGGTAGATCATAGCCTGTGCTACCGTCCTGGATTATATTTTCCCAAATGCATGACTTTAGCTTGTCCTTGTTGAACTTCATCAGGTTGTTAGCCTACTCTTTCAGCCTGTCCAGGTCTTCCTGCAGGGTGGCTCTCCGTTCCAAAATGTCCGCTTCCCCACTTATGTTGGTATTATTGGTCAACTTCGTCAAAGTACACTTGATCCCATCAGACAACCTGTTATCCCCTACAGGGATAGTTACTCGGGGGGCCTCCACTTGTGACAGTTGCCAGTTTGAAAGGGAGCTATTTACCACCACAGCTGGTCAACCAGTTCCTCATCCATCCCATGTACCACTTGTCCAGACCATCATCCATCAGTTTCTGTAGGAGGAGGCTGTGTGAAACCGTATGGAGGTATGGAGATATCCAGGTAGACAATGTCCAGCACTTGACCCATATCAACAAAGCAGGTTACTTTGTTGTAAAAGACAATCAGTTTTGTCAAGCACAATTTGCTCTTGGTGAATCCATGCTGGTTTTCCTAATCACGTGCTTCATTTGACTTGTGACAGCCCCCAGGAAAATTTGTTCCAAAAGTTTCTCAGGGACCAAAGTAAGAGTGATGGACCTGGAATTTTCTTGATCCTCCTTGAAGTCCTTCTTGTAGCGGGACAACAGTAGCCTTCCTTCAGTCTTCTCAGATGTCTCCCAAACCCCACAACTTCTCAAAGATTATGGAGAATGGCCTCACAGCCATGTCAGCCAGCTAGCTCTCTTAACATCCTTGTTGGATATTGTCAGAGTCTATCAATCTGGAGGGGTCAGGCTCCTGTAATAGTCGACATACCAACACTTCCTTCACCAATGGTGGATCTGTGTTTGCATCAGCCAGGATTTTTGTTCCTAGGGCCTGATAACTGGTAAGGACATAGGTGAAGAAAACACCTTTGCCTTTTCAGCCTTGTTAGTGGCTAATTCTCCTGTTTAACAGCAGGCAGATATTTTCCATCTGTCTTTGCTTGTTGTTTACATATCTGTCCTGGTTTCAACTTGCATAGAGTTTGTTTTCTTCAAAGCTGGCACAGTCCTGGCACGTTCCTGGTAGCTTGCACATTGTTCTCATTTGGCATGAGAATAATATTGATAATGCACTGCTGTTTTAGCTGTTGCTAAGTTGCATTTGCCCTACATCTTGACTTTTCAGTGTCCCATGCTCTGCTGGTGAGGGAGTCCACAAGAAGCTGTGAGGGAGCACGGCCAGGACAGTTAACCCTGACTGCTCAAAGGGATATTCCATAGCACAGAATGATTGGCACAGTATATGGCACAGTAAATGGGTACTTGGCTGGGAGGAGCCTATCGCTGCTCAGGGGTGGACTAGGGATCAGCGTGCGATGAGTGATTGTATTATGCATTGCTTATATTTCTTGGGTTTTATTCCTCTCCTTTTCATATTTTTATTTTCCTATATTTCAATCATTAAACTGTTCTTATCTCACCCTGTGGTTTTTATCTTTCTTCTGATAGTCCATCCCATTGGAATGGGGTATGTGCATAACTGTGCACTTTGTTGGGCTTAAACCATGATAGTATCTGAAGAATTCTTTCTTGTAGTTTTCAACATCTCTGACAAATTTCAATTTGAGCTGAGCCTTTGCTTTTCTAACTGCATCTTTTCACACCCTTGCAATGCCCTTGTACTTGGACATAATCCTGAGCGCAGAAGAAGGTTCAAAAGAACTGGATGAAGTCTTGGTAAGTTTGCCATTCTTCCTTTATCAGGACTGAAGAAATGGAGGTAGGAATGTGCCATGTGGCCATTCAAGATGCTTTAAGTAGCTAGAGATGGTTGGGATAGGTGCTTGAAGGTCTGCAGGAGAGAGTACTGAGAAGGTTTCCCAAGTAAAAGAGAGGGGTTTTCTCTTATGCTATAGACAGTCATTACTTTGCTATTGTTTTGACCTTTCTCCCTTTTGCTTTTCTCTTCAGAAGGGTATCAGGTACCAAAATGCACAAATATTCATGTCATAATTTACGCCTTACACAGAAACCCCAGGATCTTCCCTGACTTGGAGGAGTTCAGGCTTGAGCAATATTTCCTTGAAAATTGTGAGGAAGAGCCCCAGTATGCCTTCCAAATATGTAATGATGTTGATAGTTTGCATGAATCCATCACTTTGTAGCTGACATTTCTGGTTTCACTAGAGGGTGATGTGGAGGAAATTTCACCCTCATTTTCCCTTCAGTCTTGTAATGATTTCATGTTAGGCTTTTCAGCTGAGTGTAGGTGTCAGCAGGTCTGCTGCTGGGATGGCCTTTGTGGGAAAAGACCAGAGAAGAGAACATTCCTGCTGGCTCCATTATGGACTTGCTGCAGGACACAGCTGAGCCCATCAGCCAAACCAGTGGCATCTGTGAAAAAATATAATTACAAAAGTGTACAAATAAATGCTAAAAATGCAGAGGAGGATGGGGAGGGGAAAGAGAATGAAACAGCAGTGCAAACACCAAGGTTAGTGAAGGAGGAGGAGGAAGTATGCCAGGCACCAGAGCAGAGATTCCCCAGCAGTCTGTGAAGAAACCATGCTGGAGGAGGTTTATCCACAAGAGCTGCAACCCATGGAGGGGACTTGTGCTGGACCAGGAGAAAAGTGTGAGGAAGGAGCAGCAGAGAGGAACTTCAGTTTTCTTTGTTCCTAACTTCCTAGTTCTATGTTTTTGTCTGTAAATTAAATAAAATTTTCCATGTTGAGTTTGTTTTGCTCATGATCGTAACTAATAAGCAATCTTCCAGTCTTTATCTTGACCCATGAGCTTCTGCAACCTGTTGATGGAGGGGAGTGAATCGGTGGGTGTCTGGCTGCTGGCCAAGGCTAACCCACCATAGCTTCTAATAGGCTGAACTGTTTTGACTGTGTCATTATGCAGGCACATCAGATGTGGACAAGGAACGTCGTGGAGCAATTGGTGTCAACATATCTTCCATGTTGCAAATACGCAGGTAGCAGATTTGCAGTGCTGTGTGTTTGTGACCTACACAAGTTTTTCCCTATCTTAAACTGCCCCATTTATTCATTCTCCATGACCTCTAGCTCTCTTCATGTAATGTGTAACATGCTGCTAAATGCATTCTCTAAACTTACTGGAGTTTAGCAAGGAGGAAGCCTTGTATGATCTAGCCAAACCACAGAACAGTGGGTGAAATCTCTACATGTGACCTTGGATGAGTTGTGATCATCCAACTTGGCAGTGTGTATTTTCTGTGACATATTGATGCATAAATATAGGTGTGGTGTTTTGGTAGCTACCTAGCATTAATGTCTTTTCGTTATGACAACATCATTAGTATCTTAACAGAGTTGCTTTACAACAATTGTTCTGGGGGGTTAGTCGTGGTCTGCTTTGTTGTAAGACATCATCCTGGTAGGGAAGATTTTGATTTCTTAGAGAGAAGGCAAACTTTTGTATTCCACTGGGGATAATTCATTCATGCAAAATATCTTGAGTGAAGGGTCCCAAGTGATGGCTATGGGACAGAACAGTTCTTGCTGTGCATTGAACACCAGGTTGCAGAAACCAAGCAAGGTATACTTGATGGAGGTGGGCATCATAGCAATGAGTTTGTCTCTGAAAAACATAGCTGTGGTTTCTGTCTGTTCAGCTCTTCTACCTCTGTGAGAAAGGATCCACAGAAGAATTTGAAGCTGGAGTCTTCCTTAAGATTTGGTCTTGAAAGCCTAGATTTTTGGGCTACAATGGCAGGAAATTTAGCATCAGATCCTAAAATTTTCCACTGAGGACTGAAGGAGATCTCTGAGCTGTCCAGCACAGATGATGTATTTTGAAATGGAGACATGCTGTGTTATATTTTCTTTGTGTATGCGATGGCTGTTGTGGACTACAAATAGCCTGTTTTGTTTCACAGTAGCTTTCTGCGTAAAGGTTAACCATGTTGTGACAGTGTATGATGAGAAAGAGAGAAGCTCTTATCCAGAAAAGCTTTTCTTAAGGAAAATCACAGTTTTTCAGAATGAGTTGTGTACTTCTCTTTTGTTTGTCTGTTGTATAAGATTCATTTTAGCTTTGCTTTGGGTTTTTGTTTTTCTTTATTGAAGAATCTAGGCTGTATTCTAGGGACCAGCAGAAGCCTGTGTTGCCTGGATGTTACAGCTGCAAGTCTCAGTGACATAACTAGGCCTCAAAGATGCCACAGCTCTTATTTCTTCTTTTTGGGGTATATATGTTTTACATCTCATTCCAATGTTTCTGCTGCCTTTTGTTGGCAGCATGACCACTGCCAGCTGCTGGCTGGATTTTGCAATGTTTGTTCTGCTGTCTTCCCTACTGATTTCCCTGTGGCTTTTCACCTTCTCCCTTCTGTTTCTGCTGTTTCACTGTTCTATCTCTTCCTGCAAACACACCCTAACCCCCCCCGCCCCTGCAGTTATCAGCAGTTAGAAACACAGATTTTTGACTAGACACTTCATTTAATTATCAGCCTCATGAAGACAACAAACTGCAAGGTTTTTTCTCCATGTTAGAAAAGACAATAGGTGAGCCTCTTCCTTCTGCATACTTGCTTCTTTCCTAGGCTATCACCTGGACAAAAGAGGAGACTGATGGTTGTGTAGCTTGCCTTACGTGTTTGCAAGACAGGGTATGTATCTGCTGCTTTCGCTCACAAACCACTGCAAACGACAGCAAGAGTAGCAAAGTTCATTTCCAGCTGTTTACTGTGCATAAAGATACAACAGTCAGCATTTATGATAAAACGTTTGCTGGGAGATTGACAGAACAAAGCACCACAATTTATTGCCCTCTGCTGTCAAGGGGTCATCAAAATTTTAATTAACTTCTGATACTCTTAAGCTTTCTGTTGGTGCTTTTTATCAGGATAACTATGACTATGGCTATAAGTAGCTTTTGCGCTGTATTCAAGGGGTGCAGTTTTGTGAATTGGCTGTGAGCTATGCTGTCACTTAACCAAACTTCTGTTTGACCACAAGGTTTCTGAGGACCTGCTTTGAGGAACAGATGCTCAGTAGCCCTGCATCAGTGAGAAGAGGCCCTAGATCCTCCTGAGGCAGGAAGGGCAGCAATGTATATGGTGGGTATGGTACCTCATCTACTCAAGAGATTTGCAAGTTGTGACACAGATGCTGGTGCTACCAGTTGTGTTACTGGCACCCTTTAGCCTGTGCCTGCCCATTCAACAGTAGAAGGCTATTTGAACTGAGAGGCAGCAGTGTGCTTTGCAGTGCTGCTCTTGATCATGGGTCTGTATGGGCTCTTGTTTGTGTAACTTCTCGAAGCCATCAACCCAACTGAAGAAAGTTACTCCCCATCTGATCCTTCAGTCATTGTTTTGGACAGCATTGGAGTTCAATTCTGTATGGCAACATGGTGTTCCCTGAACACCTGAAAAAAGATGGAGAAAGATGATCTTGAGAAAACCCATCCTTCCCAAATCAGCAAAAAAGTGTTTTTTCTTTTGACAGTGCTTTGTCTTTTCCTTTTGAGGTATTGCGTGGGCATGAAAAGAACTTTCAAGCTTCAGTTGAGGAGCCAAGTGAGTGTAGGGGAAATACAACTGTTCCCTCTAGCTTCTCTGCCATTAGGAAATGCTTGCAGGCAGCCTTTCTGTGTGCATGTTTTTTAGATCTGTTTATTTTCCTGGGAAGAATCTGCATTTGTGGCCTGTGCAGCAGCTCTGCCTCCTGCTCTCCTGGCCAAAATCCCCACCCACTCAGCTTGCTGAAAAGTCAGTGTCAGCTACAGGTAGTGCCAGTTCTGCAGCAGGGACCAAGGCTTGGAGCAGGAGGCTCAGACCCGATGATGGAGGTTGTGGAAGGATCTGCACAGAGACCCCAGCTGCTGCCCTTGGGGGCTGGATTCATCATTCTGCTGTTGACAGTTGTGGCTGTGTGCTTCCTGCCCTCCCTGATGAACCACTGGAGGTGATGTTGGATGGTGAAGTCGATCCCAGGTGTCAGCCCCTGCTATCCTGTGCTGGGAAATGCACTACTCTTTGAGCAGGAGGGAGAAGGTAAGGCCAACTCACACTGTAGCATAACTATGAGGTCCCTGCACTGTGTGGGGTTTGCTGCAGGAGCCAGCGCTGGTGAGGTGCTTGTGTGTTTGAACTGTGGCTGACTGGGGAAGGAGAGTGGGGGGTCAAAGGGTGTGCTGTTGCCTTTAGGTCTCTCTGGGGCTGTGGGCAACCTGCAGAGTGAAACTGTGTGAGGGGTGGAAAGTGAAGGGGAGAGGAACTGCATAAATGTGGCATTATTATTGGTCAAAGATTAGCTGGAAGTTCAATCTGACAGCAGCTTCCAGATGCTAATGGACTCAGAGAGGTATGGTTGTTGGTAGGGTGGAGGATGAATGCCGTGGAATGTGTTTTTGTGGAGAGAGGCATGCTGACGGCTCTTGCAGGAAGTGCTGTTTTGCAGTGTGAAGCACTGTGTTCTCATGACTGTAGTCTGTGATCCAAAGCTTGAAACAATTATCTTCCCCCAAGTGAGCATGTGCAAGGGACTTTAGTATGCCGAGTTGCTGGCTTCATTTCAGAATTAGCCGTGACTTAGATCTTACTGAGTATTTACAGTACATTCATCAAAAGCAAACCTTTCTGTTCTTGCAGAACAGAACGGGACCTTCTTTTTTGCCAGGTACTTGGGAGAGCACTAATGTGCTAGATGTTCCCTTTCCATTTGGTACTTGGTTTTTAACAGGAACGTACCTTCTTAAGGAGTTTATGGTGAGAAAGCATTGTTGGTCATTTTGTCAGTGGTGCAAGCTCTCCTGTATTTGTGATGCCAGTTCTGCCCTGTGCACCCGTGTTCCTGGCTGTGCTGCCAGGTATGCTGCTAGAAGAGGGACTAATGGGTCATACAATCATGCTGAAGTCAAAGACAAGTACAGCACTGTAACATAAATTGCTCAGTACTGACCCATGCTGAGACATGGTGCCTCTGTTCACAAGGGTACACTGTTATATCTTTCCTCTGGACCCAATGTACATCAAAATACAGATGTTAGAGATCTTTGGTGGATTGTGAGGGCAAGCAGTTTTCCATGGAGCTGACTCTGGGGAAGTAGTAGGAGGATCATAGTCAGGATGTTTATATGAGCCTGACCAAGAGATGAATAATTTTTTTTAATATTCTTTTTAAATTTCTTAAGAAAACCAAACCAAAACAGAACATTGCTTCTATCTCCAGAAAACACTTTGGTGGAGACTGATGTTGTATGGAGTCTCCAATCTCATTTGTTAGCAGAAGTCACACAGCTTCTCTGCTTTAGTTAAGTCCATGTTCTTGTTCTTTATTTCTGTAAAAATGAGTGAAGTTTGTGGTTTATAATATTTTTAATTTTAAATGGCACAATTAAAAAAGATGGCTTTTATAAAACAGGGTTAAGTTTTATAGCAGAAAGAAAAAGGATTTTTCATATGATGGTGATTTGGCTTATTGATATTCATAGACAAATGCTGGAAAATATGATATCTTAATCACAGTAATGTTAGGAAAAATATTTTAAAAATAGCAAAATAATATGGCACTGTTGGATGAGGTGTCATTAGAACTCAGACTAAGTAATGCTGTATTTGAGCATCTATTAGGAGATGTCCTCCTGGTTTAGACACTAGGGGGCATTAAAAGTGATGAGAGAATGCAATAGTTTCAACGACAAACAACAGAATTTATTTTACAAACAAAAAACAGACAGCAACGATGCAAGGAGGACAGACTGTGCTCCTCCAGGCTGGCCGCTGGGTTGGTGGAGCAAGGGAGGAAGGAGGCTGGCCTGTAGAATGGCACTAGATCCCGCTCCGAGGTTTCTGGAAAACAGGAAAATAAAAGAAACCTCGAGGGGACTCAAAAGGTGAGAGAATACCACAGCCAGTGAGCGATATGGTCCTCAGCCCTGCGCTGCCTCTGCTGTCAATTAAGCTGCACTGCTGCCTGAGCCGCAGGAAGAAGGCTGAGAGAGGGAGCAGAGAAGATGTAGAAGTGCAGCTCCGATGACAGCTGAGCCCAAAGAGAGAAAAGGCTTCTGGGCTTGTGGGTTTTATAGGGTGCCTATTCCCGCATGATCTTGAGGCCCCTTTCCAGCACAAGTCACGTCCAGATTGGCTAACAGCGCTCGGTAACCTCACCTCTATGAGACCTCGCCACGAGGCAATATGGTGGCATTTCCTGCCAAAGTGCCTCGTGGTCGGGTACTACAGAGGTGGGGAGGGGCCGCCTCTGCCACCTGTGAGTGCCACGGGGCGCAGCTGCTGCCCGTCGCAGGCACCTGTACCAGGGCAGCTGCCGTGTATCGCTTTGGGGCCGTCGACACCGCTGCCCTGGGGGCTCGGCTGCAGGTCCCGCCGCCGCTGCCTGAGACAGGGTGTGCGCCACATCCACAACAAATGCCACTGTGGGACTGGGTGGTCCTGCACCGCGCCCATTGTGGAGCCACGTCTGCCACCTGCGGCATGCCGTGGAATGGAATAGGGCTCTCCCCCGTGCTAAACCCGCCGCCCCGCACACACACTGGAGGGGGAAGGGGCTGCGGGAGCCGCAGCTGCCCTGCACACCTCAGCGGGGAAAGCTGTGCTCCCACAGAGCCATGGTTGCCCCGCACATCCCGGCGAGGATGCTCCCGCAGGGGGAGATCCAGAGCCAGAATTGCGTCGGTTCAGGCGACCGACCCTGTGTTCGCGAGGTCTCCCGGAGGCTGTCCACCTTGCTTTCTTATAAAACACAGAACAGAGGTTTGAAACACGTCCCCCTGCCACTCCCCACACCCCTCTAACCGCCCCCCCGCCAAAAACCAAACACCTCCCTCCCCTTCCCCTCCCCCCCAAGAAGAAAATCCCCTGGGAAACATAATTCTGGGAAAAAACAAACGTTTTAAAGAAACAGGGACCTATTCTACCCCTATTTTCCCTCTGATTTGGGGACTCCTGAATTTTCAACTGTGCAGAGGCCTGGAAATGTGTAATTTATCGTTTAAGCTGGTTTCTGAAAGGGCAAAGACCTGTTTTAATGCTTGGATATCCTGATAGTGGGGACCATATCTAGTATTGTGGAATGAACCTGAATGCCCCCTGTGTTAAGACAGCATCAAATACCTCGTTCTATCAAGTTAAACACCATCTAGTGCTCGTCTATTGCTCGCAGATTCCATGCTTTCTGTATAGCTAAAACTGACAAAGTATGGACTGGATAAGTGTATAATAATGTGGGAGGAGAATTGGCTGGATTGCTGAGCTCACTGTTGTGAAGTCCAACTGGCAGCTGGACAGTAGTGGTATCTCTCAGGTGATCTGTACCATAAATTATCCTGTGAGTCTGTACCCTTAGAGATTAGGACATCTGAATTATAAAATCCACAAGTGCAAAGTATGCTGCTTGGTCATAGCAGCAAGATAAACCTACAACAAAATAAAAATTTCAGGGCATATGGTGTAAAAGAGTTAATTACAGAATTCTTGGTTATTTGGTAAACCTTCCTTTTTGAAAAGTTTTAATCTGCTTTTTATTTCAGTTTTTTTTAAACAACTACAAGTTTATGCTGAACAGTTCAGGAATTGGCCATTGTACAAACTTTGGATAGGACCCCTGCCTGTCATGATTTTGTGTCGCCCTGAGAGTGTGGAGGTGAGCATGCTGGTCTCCTGTCTGTTCCACTGTCATTCAGAACAGTGTTCAACCTGTAGTTTCTATTATCTCAATGTAATTTTTTTTTAAAAAGGGCTTGAACTGATTTTCCTTGGGATTGTGCTCTGATCCAGTGCTAAAGAAAGGCTTAAAATGAAAGAAAGTAAAAAAGTCTAGGCAGAGGGGTGGGAGGGGGGAAGAGTTGGGGGGGAATACTGAAGATGGCCAGCAAATGAAAACACCAAGTCTGTGTTTTATAGAAAGAAGCATCACCTTGAGCTTTGTTTTCACATATGTGAAAGCTTCTGATCTTCCAAGATCAGAACAGACAAGCAGATAGCAGGGAAGATAGGACCACTGAAATAAGGACAGAACATTATGAAATGCAGGTTGCCAATGCTTGTGTCTCTTTGATTGACCACTGCATTAGAATTTGGTGGTTCTATCTTGATGCCATGAAGTGTAATCATTAGTATTGCTACTGTCAGTGATTATCCTTGAACTGGGAAGACAGAGTTGTCTCTCTGTTGGAGTGTTTATTGAAGAAAGTTTCAAGAAACCTCTCTCCATCTAAAAAGTAATGTTTTTTCCTCTCATTCATTTTTCTGATAGACTATTCTGAACAGTTCAAAGCACATAGAAAAATCATACCTGTACACATTCCTGCATCCATGGCTGGGCACTGGACTGCTGATGAGGTATAATTAAATGCAGATGTATTCCTGTCTTTTTGAAATATGTGGAATATATAATAGAAAGAGGTCATGGTGGTGGGAATGCTGTGTATATCTGGACAGAGAGATTGTGTGCATTGCTTATCTCAGCTGGAGATGCTGCAGACCACTAGGATGGACCTAAGGTTAGTGATGCTTTGGGATAGGATTGGAGAATATCTGCATCCTGTCCTTCATTTCCGTCATGGAATGGAGAATCATAAGTGAGCCTGGGTAAGAGCACAAGTCAGGAGCAGAGAAAGGGAGGAGCAATGATGTAAGGATTTGGTGTCCTCCAGTCTTGGAAGGAAGGTTTAGTCTGATCATGCAGATACTCAGGAGTGAGAGAAAGGTGATTGCAGAGTGGCTCTGGTGTCTTTGAGCCTCTTCTGAGTTTTTGTGAGAAGGTTGAGGCCACTCTGTTAGTATTCACTATTTTGTTTCCCTGTTACAGGCTTTGTTGCTTGTTTGGAGCCCTCAGAGATGGACTCCTTGTGCTTTATGATGGGACCATGTTGTTGTAAAAGCCCACTGTGATTATGTGGTGTGGAAAGTACAGGTTAATGTGAGAGGTTGAGGAATGCCTGAGTTTTGTTCATAGCCCTTCAGAAGGTAGTAAGTAATCACTATCAAAGTGCAGAAAGTTGAGGTCAGTGGGCATGAGGCGTGGTATATCCTACTGTTAGTCTTCTTCCTTATCAGTTGTTTTGTCTCCCATAGATTTATAGAGATATTTTGATTTCCATGTGCTTGCAAAAACATAATGGATGAGAATATTCCTGTCTCTGCTGATTAAGGGCAGCAGTGGTAGACAATAAGCAGACAAGGTGGTCTGAGAAGTGCAAGTTAATAGGAACAGTGGTAATGGTTTTGCTCTGTAAGCAGAGGTGCCAGTTATGTGCCTGTGGGGCATGTGATTCAGAAAAAGCCAAGGAGAACCTCCAGGAAGTTGTTGTCACTTGCTATGGCTCTATGCTTGTTCATTGGCATGTGGGAAATGTTTTCCCGTCTTCAAAGAAATACTTTGAAGCCAGGCCTTGAGGCAGTCATTTTCATAATGTCCCTAGGCCTTAGTTCTCTGCAACCCTCATTTTGCAGTCAGCAGATGAAGGCAAGCATAACTAGTGATTCAGAGAGACAGTGTGGTTGGTTGAGGCCCTGATGCTGAATTGCTTCTGGCTTCTTCTCAGTCCCTCTGAGCCTGTGCCTTGACCAACAAGGATGTGTTGCCTGGAGGCTCTTTGGCATCTCTGTTTTTGAGAGGAGCTAGAGAAATTGTGGCTTCTGTTTCTGAGAGATCTGGAGCAAGACATATTGCCATTTCCTCCTTCTGGGAAGTGCTGTGAACAGCTTGAAGAAACATCTACAGTGTGTCCACATCTTCCAGGCTGCAGTATTTACTGTGTACATGCTATAATGGTGAAGGGTTTATTTTTGACTTGGGATATTTTAACTCTTCCTTCACCCATTAATTTTACAACACTGGAGAAAAGTGGAGGTCACGGAGGAAGATGATAACTCCCACTTTCCACTTTGCAATATTGAATGACTTTCTAGAGGTTATGAATGAACAGGGAAATATTTTGGTGGAGAAACTCAAAAAGCATGTTGACAAGGAACCATTTGATGTCTTTCTGGACATCACTCTGTGTGCCCTTGATATCATTTGTGGTAAGTTCTCTTTATTGTGGTGCATGATGTGAAAGCTTGCAAGTTCAGCTGTGCCTGTTTGTGTGAGGAGGTGATTGAAGTGGAATGTCCCTGCATATTGTGTGAATGCATTTCTATCCTCCCAAGGCCATCATTTCTCCTGTGGTTTATTATGTGCATCTGAGTAGGTCAGTTTTTGCATTTGGCAGAATGGAGGTAGCAGTCTGAAGTGAGGTTGTGTTGAGGAACAGGACTCCTGGGCATGGAAATACAAAGCAAGCTTATCACCTGGAAAGGGAGATACGTGCATTTACTTGTTAAAGAGATGATATGATGGTCAGAAGCTGGGAGCTGTAGTAACTTACTGTGTACACACACTGTGTTTCACTTTGCATTAGTGAAATGTTTTCTTTCTTCTAGAAACAGCAACGGGCAAGAATGTGGGTGCTCAGAAGAATAAGAATTCTGAATATGTTTCTGCTATCTACAGGTAAATAAATATTTTCCTTAGCTCCTTTTTAGTTGAGCTGGAGTTGATGCTGCTGGTGTTACGAGGGAAGGCCAGGAAGTCAGAGATGGAGGAATGTAAAGCATTGGAACAGACCAACTCTGAGTCACTAAATACCCTGAAGGTATTTGAAAGACATGTAGATATGATGCTTAGGGTCATGATTTAGCAGTGATCTGTGTTGGGTTAACACTAGGTTAGCAGATGGACTCAATGATCTAAAAGGTCTTTTACAATCTAAATGATTCTATGATTCTATGGTCTTACTCCTAGGTTTTGATGAAGCTTGTTGAGACAGGTATGTTATGAAAAAGGAGTGGATTTGGAGGATTTGATTGTCATTGCTTCTTTAGCCTTTCCCAAATTGAACCACAGGTGTGCTTGAAGTTGGCCTAAATGTAAGAATTACTTCTCAAAGTCTGTGCAGCTGAAGCATGTGTAAGAGCTGCATAGCAATGGCGATAAGCCCTTCCAAATGTGCTCCAGTTGTGTTTGAGTATACTTGAAGTATCATAATCTTTATTTTAAATACTTTTACATGTTGTTTGGCATATATAATATCTGGAATTGTACTCCAGTTGTGTTTGAGCATACTTGAAGTCTCATATTTTTTATTTTAAATACTTTTACATGGTGTCTGGTGTATATGGTATCTGGACAGTCAAGTGGGGTTGTAATGCCCTCAGATGACTGTTTGAGTTCTTGGGGCAGATATTTCAGAAGTCTGTCATGAGTAGTCTTTTCAACATGAAGTGGAGTGGAACTGGACTGGATGACTTAATAGATCTGTTTCAAGAGAATTCAAACTAAAAGAGAATATGCTCTCCTTCTCAGTGATCAGTGATTAAAGATATAAAATATGGTGATGCTGGGACAGAAATTTTAAGATGGTGTAAGACCAGGAAATGAATGTCAATAGCCTTCCTTTAAGATGAATGGGTTTAAACAACCCACACAATATGCTATATTACTAGGGTACACAGAGCTCTTTTTTTTTTTTTTGGGTTCTTGAAAGTGTGCTGTAGTTTATTTTTTTGTCAATAAATGTTACATGATGTAATTGTTTTGCCCCTAGGATGAGTGATCTAATCCAACGGCGACAGAAGAGCCCTTGGCTTTGGCCTGATTTTTTATATGTGCTGTTCAAGAAAGGAAGAGAGCACAAGGGGTACCTCAACATCCTTCACAATTTTACAGATACGGTATAGATTTTAATGATAATTTTAGTTGTTGGAGCCAAATCTTGCGCTCAGTAGAGAGATTCCAAATAGGGTGAAATTCAGCCCCCTTGATATGCATGTATTAAGAGAAGAGCTATCTCTCAACTGGGATACTGAGGAATTCCATGAAAAGACAACAGCTGACCTCCCTTTCAGGAGCTCTGTTGAATTTAAACAAGGAAGTATGCTACTCCAAAGAAGTGTCAGGACTTTACAGGTCCTTGACAACTCAAAAAACCCCCAGGAATTCATTGAACTCTTGTTCTGCCCCAGAAGCTCCACTTTTGAATCACCTGCAACAGCTTACTGCCAAGTTTGGAGCAGTAAGCATAGGGCTCTGTGTGGTAATGCTATTTGGTCCAGCCCTCAGAAACTGAAGCTTGCTTTCATTTTTCCCTTTTCAGAGCAGAACTGCTGAGATAAGCAAACACATGCAGGTCCTCACATTAACAGTAAAACAGTTTGATGCAGAAACCATTAAGCATGCATCACTGAATTGGCATAAGATGCAGTGTTCTCTCGCCATGCTAGACTGGAAGCAACAGCCCTTTCTCTTCTTAAATAATTAAATATTTATTATTAATATTTTTAATATTAATATAAATAAATAAATAATTTAAAAAAAAATTCCCATGCTATTCATGTCAATTTTGCCTTTCCAAATCTACTGTTAGGTTGTTTTCAGGTTGCTTTCCCTACGCATGTATGATGTCATTGTATCAATGTGTCAAAGGAAATAACCTCTGAACTTTTGCTACATGTGAGCCACATTGACTTTGTGTTTTTAAATATTCATCTTTTGCTTCTTTTTATTGGGAGTTGCAGCAGTTAGGCATGAGAGAGGCTCTTAAGAGGACCTAAGGTAACACATGCTTTCTACCTATGCTGGTCTAGTGCACTGAATATAAGGAGCCAAATCATAGATTATGATAAAGGAAATGTAAATAACAGTGTCACCTAGTGCAGATGAACAGAAAGATCTGAGCCAGCATAGCTTCATTCAGCTTACCCAACCTGTATTCCTTTTATGACAAGGTAACTC
>VYZS01056124.1:0-14101 GCA_013400695.1 Neodrepanis coruscans
CTTCCTTGTGAGGGGAAGAGGGGAAGCAGGCTCTGATCTCCTCTCTGGTGATCAGTGGTAGAACAACCCAGAAAAGAAAGACTTCTGGACTGTATTAAAAGAAACAAAAACAAACAAACGCACACACACACAAAACCACCAAACACCCAAACAAAACCCTCAACAACAACCCAAAACAACACAAAAAGCAAGCATACAAACAAACAAACCACAACAAAACCCCCCAAACCAAAAAACGACAAAATCCCCACTAAAACACTATGTTGAAATTGATTTCTTTGGATTTCTTTTTAAGTCATACCAGCATAAATAAATAAATAAATAAATAAATAAATAAAATCAGTCAAGAGGAAATAGCATTGTTTCAATGATCAGCCATCTCAACAAAGCAAGACAAGACTCTTGGAAACAAATCAAAACTGACACAGAAAAGCGAAAAACACAAACACATCGAATGAAACATTCATAAGTTTGTTTAAATACACTAGGGAGCTCTGTGAGGTTTATAATTCCCTTCAGTGAGGGTAGAATTAAAACTAGAGATAGGCTTTCNTTAGTAAAATGAGGCTATGATAACTCAAATCTTATTCCAGGTACCAAACAGATTCCTATAACATCTTTTTGCAGTGCTAGCCAGGAGCAATGACATTTTTCTGTCCAGCAAGAGGTGTTCTAACGATACACAGCAGTAGCAGTAGTTGGAGCCTAAGTGGCAGCCAATGTAGCATCAGCCCAGTCACTTTAAATTAAGTTTGGATGATGAATCTGTAGAACTACAGAGCTTATGAGACCGGGATAGAGTTTATGTGATTACTTTTCTTATGTTTTTTTTTCCCTTTTCTATTATATTTGACTTTTTAAATTAAATCATGATATACATGGTTAACTTAAGGCTTCCAGATGACAAAATGGAACTTAACTGGGATATAGAAAAGATACAAAAACATGTGGTAAAATTGAACTTACAAGCGTGAATGGGCAGTTGGTGGCTGAAACTCTGTTGTAAATGAAATTTCAGAACATGAGCTACTCAGAGTTTCACTGCTACCCAGAAAAAAAACACTTTGTTTGCCTAATGTTTAGTCTCCTATGAAAGAACATTAGAAAAATTAGCTTAATATCTTGTTCTTAAAGGAACAGTACTCTCTGTCACATCACATTTTTTTTTTCTGTTAAACTTGTTAAAAACACGGCAGTCTTGCAGTAATTTTGGAAGATCTGAAAATATTGTTGTATTACTTCATTCAAAAAAGAGTAAAGCAAACCAAGCAAACAAAAAATATTTATTTACCATAATAATATACTATGTTATAAAAACAAGTATAAAATATACCTGGAGCATATCCTACATTGCAGTTTACAAAATAATACTGTGTGCTTCTGCAATACATTCCAAAAATCACAGTCACAAAAGATATGTATATGCAACACAGTGTTCTAGAGCATAGAAGTGTTTTTTTCATCATAATTTACAGATGAGGTACCATAAATTAAAACTTTCTTGTCACCAAAGAATTTTGTTACAATAGGAATAAAATTCGAATCTCCAGAGAACATGCTTTACCATGAGAAAGATTTTTTTTCCTGGACCTATTTTCTTTTACTAGTGAGATGTCTTCAGAAATATATAATAAGTTACATTGTCACTGTATACCAGTCTTTTCTGTTATTCAGGTGAATATAGTTCATTTGCAGGTGTTTTTTACTTAAATAACATTTTTCTGTGATTTGTCTTTTTGTTCTTTAAGAGAAAAGAAACAAAATAAATTCTCTCATTTATATCTAGGTTTATGTTATTGACACTGTACTTGCACATAGAAGACAAACGTATTATCCTGTAAGTAGGACAAAGAGGGGACTGGAGTACCTCTCCCTAAAACCAAGGGACGTAAAACTAAGGGCATTTTGCTAAGTCCTTTACACCCCACTTATAAGCATCTCACTTAGCTAGTTACACAGATTCAATCTTCTCTATCAGTGAGAGAACTTACAGGGATCCTCCCAAAGATCTTGGCCTGGCTTCTCAAATCATAGAATCATAGTATGTTATGGGATTGGAATAGACCTTAAAGATCATCTAGTCCCAACTCTATCCTGCCACAGGCAGGGACACCTCCCACTAGACCAGGTTGCTCAAGGCCCTGTTAATGCCTTACAGGCTGGGCAGAGAAGTGATTGAGAGCAGCCCTGCAGAGAAAGTCTTGGGGTGATGATTGATGAAAAACTTGCAATGGGTGCTCACAGCCCAGAAAACCAAACAAATCCTGGGCTGCAGGTCGAAGAAGGTGATTCTCCCCCTCTACTCTGCTCTTGTGAGACTCCACCTGGAGTATTGCATTCAGTTATGGTGCCCCCAAGAGAAGAACATGGAAATGAAGGAGCACTTCCAGAGGAAGTCCAGGAAGTTTGTAAGAGGACTGAAGAACCTCCGCTAAAAAGACAGGATGCGAAAGCTAGAGCTGTTCAGCCTGGAGAATGAAGACCTCATAGCAACATCCAGTATTTGAAGGGGCGTATAGGGAGGCTGGAGTAGGACACTTCATCAGGAAGATAGGACATGGAGCAACGGGTACAAATAGAAAGAGGGGGAATTTAGGTTAGATATTAGGAAGAAATTCTTCACTGTGAGGGTGGTAAAACATTGCAACAGGTTGTCCAGGGAGGCCGTAGATGCCCTAACCCTGGCAATGTAAAATGAAAAGCACACACAAATTTAGGCTTCAAAAGCCTTGAATAAAACTGTAATTGCCTCAGGATGAGGGATTAATGTATTTTGGAAGTTTGTCTTTTCCAATAGATTAGCTCTTACTGATTAATGTTAGTTAAAATAACAATTAAGAAAACCCACTGTTATTTACTTAAATATTTCTATTAAAACTATAAGAAGATCTCATGAGAATGAAAATTATGGTGCTATCTGTCATATGGAAATCTACCCTGAGATTTTTGTCATTCAGTCAGTTCAACACGAAAATGACCAAGCATCATTCCTATGCAGTAAAAGAAGTACAATTCTGTGTTGTATTATTAAAAGCTCATAGTATCAAATAATCATAGAATGGCTTGAGCTGGAGGAGACCTTAAAGACCATGTAGTTCCAAATCCTCCACCATGGACAGAGATGCCAACAACTAGATTAGATTGCCCAGGGCCCTGTATCTTTAGGGGGAAAAAAAGTCTTCAGAAAAAAGTTTCTGTAGTCATTCATTTGAGTCTGATACTTTCAACCTCTTTTGAAGATGATATAGTATAAATGACTTCTATAATATAAATCTAAAGACTGCTTCATGGCTTGATCAATTTCAAACAAAATTTGAGTTCACAGTTTTTATTTAACAGTTTTGTCTTTATAATGTCTTTGTAGTGATCAGGGCATATTAACACACAGACACAGAGCTACATTTACATGGGTACTTATAGTTGCAACACACTTAAGGAAGGAAGATCAATTTAAAAATAGCTTTGTGCTGCAAAGTAATACTAAGAATATACAAGTAATGAACATACAATAAATATTTTATTATTATCTTTTATTTTCAGATGACCAGTTTTCATTCAGGTTTCATCAGGTTTAGGCTTGTCATTCTTATGTTTACCTTATCTGGTAAAACCCAAGACTTAGTGAGGTGTTTGTATTTCATTTTCATAATTCTGCAAATTAATTTATATTGGAAACATTTATAATACGCCATACATCTACTCATTCTCTATTTAGACACAAGCAAAAATTGTTAAAAATGAGTAACATATTATATGAGTTTAAAACACATAAGAGTTAAACACATATTATAAGAGTTAAAAAATTTCCAGTATAGTTTTTTAATTATTTAATACTAATTTAAGCCTTAGGGAAAAAAAAACCCAAACAATTTTTCTCTCATTTGATAAAAAAAAAAAAAAAAAAAAGTGAGGTAAAATATTAGCGAAGTGAACAGTCCATAAACACTGACAATAACCTCATTTTTCTGTTTGCTCACTTTTTCAACCATAGGCTAATAATAATAATAGATAATTACTGCTCAAATTTATCACCCAAACAGAAAGTATTTTAGTATACACAAAGGAAAAACATCTCAGAAAGAATTGCTTGCAGTTATTGAACGTTAAAAGCCTGAGAAATAAAAACAGAAAAATTGGAGCATATTAAGAAGGAACATGGTCTTTTTCTTCTTGCAACATCCAAGGATATATTTAAGTGCTAAGTCACTTTGAGGAAAAGAATAATAAGCCTGAAAATCATCCTAATGTTAGGATCTACCATAAAAGCCATTATTTTCTAATTAATGTAATTTTGTCATATTTCCATGAGTTTTAAAGATAAAGGAAACAAAAGCTTCCATCTTATTAATACTATCCTGTAATTCAAATTTAGATAAACATATCATCAGGACATCTGCTTTAACAATTTATTAGTTGCACTTCTCTGAAAAGTAAAAGGCAGCTTGCTGAAGACAAAACTCTCTGCTCCCCCATTTCCTCTGTGACTCTTTCACTTCAAGCCCTTAAACACTAGAATCCTGTTTTTCTTTCTCTTGTTCTTTTTGCACAATTTGCTGCATGAAGATTTTGTGTCTCTTGACTATCCAGAATCATTTTTCGTGACTTTGACATATCGATTGCAGTTACTGCCTTGCTTAGTATTTGAACAATGAATCTCAGAACAATCTCATCTCAATATATTGGAACTGCGATAGAATTATTTAAGATTTTTCCTTTTTTTAACCAAGCAAACAACCGAAAAACAAAACGATATTTCAAAATTTATCTGTATGTAACATTAGATATGCTTACATAAGGTAAAAAGCAATGTAGCCTACAAAGAAAACATCAGGTCTTCATTCAGTGCGAAGGCACGTCATCAGTATAGTATAGCCAGAATTAAGGATATTAATTCAGAATCAGGGACATTAATGACCAATTATTAGCAGTATAATACAGTCTTTTCCACCTTCTAGAAAATAGCTAATAAAATTTTAAACTCTTTTCTACTCATGGCTTGCATAGGTTAGATAGGCATGTCGTGGTTTTACCACAAATTAAGCGATTTTGTACAAGAGATTTCTGAGAGAAGCCACAGACACACCCCAAAAGAAAGAAAACACAAATATCACAATTTATTTCACGCACACACAAAACCCGACAAATAAAGTGCAAAACAGACAAACAAATTAAATTTTTCCAGGACCCGCGTTTGAGGTGAGGACGCTCTGGAAATAGTGCTGGTCTCTCTCTGAGGCTCCGGGAGAGACGCTGGGGTAATTAGAGGGAGCACGTGGCCAGTCTGAGAACCCCCCAGCAGAGCGAGCTTCCGCACGGCTTCTTCTGAAGAAAAAAACACTCAAGANCTCCCGGAGAGACGCCGGGAAAATTAGAGGAAGCACGTGGCCGATCTGAGGACCACCCCCCAGCAGCGCGAGCTTCCGCCCGGCTTTGACTGAAGGAAAAACACTCAAGACAGTTAGAAACCGTGAGCCCACTCCCCCCTCCCTCTAGGTCCCCGGGGAAGGGATTTCAGTGCTGGGAGAAGAGATGTGGTCTTTGGACCTTGGGGAATAGCTGCAGATAATCACCAGACCACCTGCCTCCCAGGGAAAGGAAAGAAAGAAAAAAAAAATACAAAGGGAAAAAAAAAAGGGAAGAAACAACCCCCCTCCTGAGGAGGAAATCCGCCTCCCAGGAACCCACGAGGAAGAATGCAATTCCGAAAAAGAGAAAAGTCCACCCCGTCCAAAAGAGAAAGAAAAAAGAAAGAAAAAAAACTAATCACGAAAAAAACGTTATCAACCGGAGTGGCCCCCGCACACCCCCGCGGGCGCGGTGCGGCCCCAGCCCTGGCACGGCCCCGCGGTGGCCCCATTCCCGGCGTGGTCCCTGCGCGCCCGCGCCCGGCGGGGAATGGGGGGTGAGGGAACGGTTTTATTTTCTAACCCACAACAAGGCAATATAGATAAGTGTACTCAGGTTAATATTTTTAATAAGTAGAATATATTTAGAGAGGCAAAATGTGCTGTTTTACTTTCTGGAAAAGTTGTACTTGTTACAGCTGCTGCTGCACCATCACCATCACCAAGAAGAATTATGTCAAGCTTTGGGTACTTTTCTTGTTTCTATTTGACATAACTCAATACTTTGCCTTATATCTCAGAAAATCTAGGTTATCAGCACTATAAAATAGCAACAGTTTAACTACGGACTAGTGAAACAATACAATGACTTACAATTGAAAATCTTCAAAAACTTGTTTTGAAGGAAATAAAAATTCTCTGTTCTTACTTTTTCCCCTGTATTACCGGTGTTGACTTTACTCAAACACATATTCTTTCTACATCTAGGGTGTTGGGTTTTTAGCCTCCGCATATGAAAAAAGTCAGAAAAAAGAATCCTTATTTTCCATTTTCTTAGACTAAAGGGGGATGTCTTTGGAGTATTTGATTTCCATCTTCATTCGAATAATAGAAAAAAATATTCACCTATTTATTTCATAGTTCATGTGGATATACATATTCATGCTTTAGAAGCATCTTGTTTCAATACTGGACCATGACTTTCATGAGAGTATTTACAAGGTAAACAAAAATGTCAGATGCTAAAGATACAGTGTGTCTAAGGATATGAGATGGCTGAAGAAACTTAGGTATCTAAGGATGTAGGTGACTTTAATGTAGCCTTAGGTGACTCAAGAATATAAGGGGACTGGAGTTAAAAAATATGCACCTTTAATGGCACCAAATTTCTTAAGATTATAAAATTTCTAAACCACCAACAAACCATTTAATATTCATTTTAGGGGTTGGTTTGTGAAGGGCTTTGTTTGTGTTTTAGGGAATAAATTTTATGATTATTCACAAGGGCTATTTCCTCTACTATTTTCTTTTGCCAACTCTTGTCACAGACAGCCTTATGAGACTGTTTTATCTCTCATGTGGATTACTTTAGTTCCTCATCAATTCTTTCTGTCACATTCTGTTGTAGGTTGGGGAGGATAAAAACCGCTCCTCCCCTGCTACACTCTGATGGGACTGTCCGACTGTCCGCAGCCCCGTGCCGTCGTGCCTGTGGGNGGGGCGCGGTTTTGTAATCCTCTTAGGTTGTTCTCCTCAGTCGGAGCTGGCCAGAGGGAAAGGCTAAGGGGCCCTCAAGACCACACGCTCCCTTCTAATACCGTGGAGTCTCTTTGCCGGGCTCTGAGAGAGACAGAGAAAAGCACTATTCGCCAGAGTGTCCTTGCCCCAAACGAGGGCCCTGGAGGAAATTTATTTATTTGATTTGTCTGTTTTGTACTTTGTTTGTTGGGTTTTGGTGTTTGCGTAAAATAAACTGTGATTGTTTGTGTGTTCTCTTCAATTTTGGGGTGTGTTTGTGACTTCTCTCAGAGTCTCTGCTCCAAAAATCACTGAATTTGTGGTAAAACCACCACACATTCAATTTTATCATAAATAGTTTTGGATAGAGGCAGGTCTGGAATTAACACATTTTTGTGACTTAGAAAAACTGTGTAAGAAAGCCAGTCCTCTGGACTTGAAGTAGGTTTTCTAAGACAACAAACCATACGCATCATATGTAGCATGAAAGCTACAGCTAGAAGTGATAAATAATGATAGTGTTATTCTCTTGTATGAAACATACAGGGCATTAAATGAGTATTTTTATAATCTTTTAGAAATGTGTAAGTTATTTCCAAGTTTTTGTTGTGGCCCTTTTATTTTTTTTTCCATGGGTATCCAAACAGAATTACAGACAGTTATATTGAACACATGGATATCAAGGAAATTGGTTTCCATGGGAACCTTATCCACATGACAGTTTTCAAATGCTTTTCTGCTTTCCAGGTGACATTTCAGTAATTCTAACTGTATTAATATTGCAAGTGGACATGAAATGTATGACATAAAATTATTTGTTTGTGTGCGTGTGCGGTCAGAACTTAAGCAAGCAGCATATTGATTGAACAGCTTTTACAACTCTGTGATAGTGACAGTTTGTCTGGTTTTTGTAAACTATTCCCAAATATCTCATTTTGAGACAAATCTGAATATCATTTGTTCTGCCTTTAAATTTTAGGCACATATACACTCCTGGAAGAAAGAAAATTAACTTCAACACAATGCATAATAAGTTCCCTATACATTAAGGGATTGCTTCATTATGAAGAATTCACATCTGAAAACAATTTTCTTCCTGCAGGAAGAGGCTACATTAAGAGTGTGGCAAACTAATTGATGTAGCAACATGGCAACAAAGCTGGAAATTGTTGAACCCTGCTGTCTTGATTAGAACATTAATTACAAAGCAGGTGTTAGTGGACTGTGTTAATGGGCTGCATAAAAGGTCAAGAGGGCTTCGCTATCATTTTTTCCTCATCAAATTATTGGATATTTATCTCACAACTCTTCTGATTTGACTATGTCTCAGAAGGACTGGTTATCTTTGTAAAACAAAGCCATTTTTTCCTCCCCCCCCTTCCCTTTTTTTTTTATTTTATTTGTGTCAGATAAGAGGTTATTTTGAAAGAAAGTATATTGTAGCATGTCAAAATGGAATGGTTTAATGCAAACCAGAGACTTATACCCAAGGAGTACACTGCTTTTGTGTTAAAATCCTACCAACATGTGTTGATCTAGCCTGAATATACACCTTAGTGTGCTTTTCTGCAGGAAAGGAGACAACTCTGAGATAATTAATATGATTTTTAGTAATTTTTTTTCATGGGGTAGGTGCTTAACGGGTCTGTCATCTCTTTAATCTTAGGGAAAATTATGATTTTTCAGATCAGAATATTGAAGTGTCATCACTGGGAAGAACTATCTGCCTCTCCTTTCTTCTTCTTTGAGACTAGGAACACATCTGCTTCTGTCTGGAAGACAATCATCTTGTTTTGAAGAAAAAAAGTGTTTGAACAATTTACTTAAAGAAAAGAGACAAGCACAACGTTTCCTGGAATAATAAGTTACTAGTCATCATTTATTTCTAATGTGTAATGGGCCAAATAGTTCCACTGTACAGTAAAATGTAAGGGAAAAAACAACACAGATACAAAGGGTGGCAGTAACAAATGAGAAGAGAAGTTTTACTTAGTAATTGTTTAGAACACAAGATTGATATGACTACAGAACATCCATGGTCTAAATTTAATGACTTCAGAAAGACTGTTTCAGAGTTAATTTCTAGACATTTTGGGAAATCAAACCTTTTTGGGATTATATACACTATACATTACTTCCCCTAAATCCTGACAATGAGATAATTCATTAAACATTATGACAGGATTAGACATTTCCAATCTACCTTCATGGATGTAGGTGAGGAAATATATTTCTTCTGTATGGGTCTTTTCACAGCACACACAAAAGCAGTGACAGATGCCTAGGATGGAGCCCTGTGGAACCCCACTAGTGGCAGGTCACAGTATGATCTTACCCCAGTCACTATTGCTCTCTGTGCTCGACCTGTGAGACAATTGCTCACCCACCTCCTGATGTGTTTATCCTGCTGTGGGCTGGACATGTTGTCCAGAAGGATCCTGTGAGAGACAGCATCAAATCTTTACTGAAATCAAAAATGGTTACATCAACTGCTTCCTTTGATCAACTAGGTGGGTTACCTTGTCATAAAAGGAAATCAGGTTTAATAAACAGGACTTATGAATACCAGCAGAAAAAATTTCCTCTTCATTAATGTGAAAATCCCTCTACATAGCACTAAACCATAGCGTGTTTTTTATCTCCTTTTCCAAAGTTGTTACTAATGTTTCCTCGCAAAAAAATTTGGGTAGATTAAAAAAATTTCCTTGTAGATAACTTTCAGTAGCTTCAAAAAGACTTAAATCCATCCAAGGTGTATCTTGTCCAACCAGAATTTTGTCTTGCGAGGCATCATTATTATTGTACTAGTAGTGTTCTTTTAAAACTTGTGCATTCAGATTTCTTTCCTGAACTACTATCTTTCTGAGAATAGTCTGAAGACAAAAAGATATCTCAGTTTAATTGCCTTCTTTCAAAAGGTGCAACATACTTCAAATTTAAGTAAAGGTGGTAGGAGAATAATTAATTAAACTGTCTGAGGATAACTTTCTATACTGCATGCCTTTTTCAGATAAATATTCAGTCTTTCTTTTTTCTTAGAAAGGGAAGTAAATTTGAGTCTAGAATTAAATTAATTTAAACCAATTCTAGATTCCAGTCTTTTAAAAGAACACATAACCAGTCATGTAATTTTTTTTCAATGTATACAGGCATCCACAATTTACATTCTCAGTGGCTGTAAGGGATCTAATTAATTCCTGTAAGAGTTATCTTCCTAAACATTTATTGAGGCTCTGAACAACATCTAATCAAATTTCTGTCTCCAACTGTTTTCAATGGACCTTTATGTGATAAATAACATTAAACTTTTGTTTTGTAAAAGTCAAGATGCTATACACAATCAACCTTTAATTTGATTCCAAAAAGGTGACACTAAAAATCCAGCCATATAATCTTCTGTAAAGACAAAATTTGGTTTTGCCTTTGCACATAAATTATTCGTATCAACTCTTGATTTATTTCAGAATTACTATATCTGTCAGCGATTACATTTTAAGGGGAAAAAACACAACAGTGTTTTTTTTTCTTTTAAAAGAAACTTCTGAAACTTTACTCATCTTATGTATTGTTTCCTAAGATAATATTTCACCCTAGGCTATATTTTTGTTAATTTCAGAAGAATTATTAAGGACAATTATCATTTGGGGACTGGGAAAAGAGGAACCATGCAGAGAGGAATAATTTTATTGAGTGTCCTTTTGCTGTCCAGCCCAGCCATCACCTCCCAGTGACCACTTGCTCATCCTTTGAGAGAGCCCTGCTGCAGCTGGCATCCACTGGGCGTCCTGCCAGCCTGGGGACAGAGCTCAGAATGTCTGGGCCAGATCCTCTCCCCTGATGCCTGGAAGAGTCATCACCCTGGCATGTGGGCAAGCTGGGACTGGGGCAGGAGAAGCAGCTCTTCAGGCTCTGGAGGGACGTGCAGGGAAAGGCTTTTCTGTGTTGGAATCCAAGGAATGCGAGACAAAACACTGCAGGTAAAACCTTCGCTTACTGAGGCAAACAGGTTGTCCTGAGCTTTCTCTGAATTCTAAGAAGCAAAGTAGGTTTTGAGTTCATAGAAGCACACAATCACAGGATAGTTGAGGTTAGAAAGGACCTCTGGAGTTCATCTGCTCCAAACACTGCTCAGGCAGGGCCACAAAAAGCTAATTGCTAGAGAACTTATGAATATGTGACTCCAGAACCTCTCTGGACAGTCTGTTCCAGTGCTCAGTCACCCTCTCAATGAAAAACTGTTTCTTTAAGGTATCTGAAATTGAACATTTATGTTATACACAAAAAGAAATTTTTCTCTTACGCTGACTATAGGGGAAGCCACAGGTGAAGAGAAACAAAAGGTAAAGAAAGCTGTGTGTGAACTGTGTCAACTGTGACACTGGGCTGTGTCATTTATGTCTGTGAAAGAACTTAACCTTGAGCTATCACAAACATTAAAGTGAGACTGCTGTAACCAAAACCAGACCAAGGCTGAGGACTAGTACAGCTGCTTAGACATGGCCAAAACAATATATAATGTTGCTGGTCCAATATGGCAGTCTTTAGGAATTAATGTCTTCTGAGAAGAAAATCACAGACCACTTTCTCATACTGCACCATACATAGCAGTCCTTAATATATCATTACTCACTATATGGAATGCCGTTATTTTTTAAATTATATTATTCAAAATTAAATTTTAAATTCCTGAGAGATCTGATTATCAGTTAATCAGCTTCCTGCAATGGGAAGAACCTTTTTTACCTTAGTGTAAAAGGTTGCAGTTGTAACTCATCACAGTGACAATTTAATAGTGATGTAAGCTATGTTTTCTATTAAAAAAAAAAAAAAGGCAAAATTTTAAATTATTTGAAATATCTCAATTTAGAATTATGCCTATAACCACTGTGGAATGATTTTCAAGTTTTGAATTTTTTAAAATTAAATTCAAATGGAAGACTAATGGAACCATACCGTCACGGATATTGGTACTATCAGGTTTGTCAAATGTGCCAACTCAGAGTTTCTCAATTAAATCTATATTTTGAGTTTATTCCAAAATCAGGTAACATTCTTACAGTTACAGCAGTGTGTTGGAATGTTTAATGTGCACAGCATATATGCACCTATATACCCTATTCATATATTTGCAGTTGTTTCTTTCTGCAAAGATTTGTTAAAAAAAACAAAACAAAAAAACAAAACTCTTTCCCCTAGTGCATTCTCTTTTGCTCTATTTTGCCTGCCTTACTACCACTGCCTGATACTAAGTGAGTTTATGAAGGTCTCTTTGGTATCCATCAGTTCCACTTTGATTGCATGGAAGCACTTGTTCTTTTTCAGTGCTGAATCAGGTCAACTGCAGAACAGCAGCAGAGTGATTGTGTGATTGACAAGCTTGCCTTTGGGATACCAGCAGACATGAAAGCACATTGGTAGAGGAGGCTTCAATTAATTTGATATAGAAACAGGACAAGAACTGAGGAGCTACAAAACTTTATTACATGAATCTTAAGAAATAACTAGATAAATATGTGCAATCAGAAGGAATTTTTGGAAATCAATCTGACATAAATTATCTGTAAGAAATATTGGTCAGGGCCTTAAGGATTTTGCTTCAAGCTCACTCCTATATAGCATTTGTCCCTGGTGGTTAGCTTAAGATGGTCTTAAAGAAAATGCTCATACAAGGTTAAAACACTGACTGGATTTACAGAAAAGCTGAAGCCATTTCAGCACTTAGAGAGCAAGTTTTTTATTTACTTTGATAGGTGAAAAAGGGCCAAGCCTGCAGTAAAGCAATCTCTAGTGCATTACGTACACAACATTTCCATTTATAATCTGAGTTATCTACTAGCTCAGTTATTCTAATATTTGTGATGTGGCAAGCTTAAAAGCAGCTCTACAGAAAACTAGAACTTGAAAAATAATTGACAAAGTAACCTGAGGATGTAAAACTTTCTCCTCATTATTAGGTGTAATGACAAAATATTTGAGTGCTGTCAGTGACTGACTTCAGCCATTATAGTGCATGAAAAGTAAAACATTATGAAAACAAATGCTTCTTGGTTCCACTGTCTCTCAAACATGGATTTCAAAGCATAACTAGTAAATAGAATAGAATAAATCTAGATAATCAGAATAATAATTTTTTTTTATTTTCAAATGCCTTTGAGTCTTCCAAAAATAATGATAATTTGATGTGAAGGAACTGTTCAATACCTTAGACTACTAATTGTATTTTCTTATTCATATATATTAAATTTTTTTCAAGCTTATGGACTTCCAAACTGTATCAGTTTTGCTTCTTTGGGTTTTATTTTTTGTTTTGTTTATTTTTTGTTTCTTTAATATTGTTTGTTTGTGGAGGGGGTTTTAGTTGATTGGTTGAGGGGGTATTTTTGTTTGGTTGGTTGATTAGGTTTTTTCTGTTTTTTCTAAACTTGGCTCTTCTAAGAGTTTTAATTCTTTACTTTAAGTTCCTATGTGTGGTAAGATTATTAAATGTAATAACATTATGACAAAAGGTAACTCATTAATTTTTAAAATTCTTGTGTGAGGAAAAGTTTTGACAATGCCCTCTAAAGTCTAGTGGATTAACAATGGACACATTTAAATACATCAGAATACTTTTTTTTACCGTTGTTACTGCTGCAAAAAATTGTAGGCACTTATTGTAAAGTCCAGTTCAGACTGATACATCTCCCTGCTCCTGAGAACACATGTGCACTGGGAAAGTATGTTATATTTTACAGTGTAAAATGAGCTATTGAGATCAACAACAACCCACAAAAGTGCTTGAAAAACCTATTCTTCCTTCTTCTCCTCTCTCAAAAAGGTATTTAAAATTAGAATAAACCTTTTCATGAATTTCTCATTAAGATTAATGCTGACTTCCTGTAGAAAACTGGAAAAGTCAGAAGAGAGAGAGAAGTAAATCCTCCAGACACCGCTCAAACCAAAGACCCCTCCTCAAGCTCATCGGAGTTCTCGCTCCCAGTTACTGATAGGCTATTGCATCTCCGGTTCCCTGAGATCAG
>VYZS01056133.1:7435-39985 GCA_013400695.1 Neodrepanis coruscans
GGAATGTGCTTTTAGATTATAGCATTGTACCTTTATACAATAGAATTATTAGTGGTTCTTACCCATCTCCTGGAAAGAGTTGAGGTTCAAGACTTAATGACAGAGCTGACCTTTTTGAATGTTTATCCTTGTTAGTTTCTTATTTCCAGTCTTTTCAAGTCTCTGACACAGCCATCTTTAAAGTACATTTTGGATTAGGAAATTAATTTATTGGTTTATTTTCTCAAATCAGAGGCTTACAGACTAGAAGAATTTTTGACATCTAGACATCTTTCTTGACATCTAGAAGGCGCTCATGGCACTAAACCTTAATTCCAGTACTACACCTACAGCAGACACAATGTTGCGACAAGCCCTTACTATACAGTTGTCGTTCAAGCTGGTGCTGATGCACATTAATTCATGGTAAATCTGCTACATGATCATAAGGTCAGAGCACATTCCACCAGAGCATCAGCCACATGTGAAGATTTTCTCAGAATTGTCTCCACCTCTGATGTGCTCGGAACAGCTAGATGGGTTGTCCACATGTATCTTCATCAAATATTATGGAACTGCTGAGACACCCACATGTACAGCGGCACCTTGAGATATCTCGTAAAACAGTGATAAAGTAGTTATTTGATTGGAAGACTGGGAAATGCCTGGACAGACCCTAAGATTTAGGATGCTGTCTGGAGTATCTGAGGGTATAAAAAGTCATGGCAACCAAACTTCAAAGGCAGAAAAATCTTATAAACACTTCTCAAAATGATCCACCTGTTCATTCGTTTCACAGCTTTCTCCTTCTTTTCCATATAGGCCTTTATGTTCTTTAGGAACTAAAAGCCTGTGCTTTCTGGCTGTGGTGAACCGTGGAGCACTGTGGGGGAGGAGAGGTGGGGAGGCATCTGATTGTGAGGACTATAATCCTCTAGGCATGAATCCTATTTAAATTACCAAGGCAAAATGCACTATTCATTATGCATTTAAATTTCAGAGACCCTTTTGACGCAGGAGGTAGAAAAAGGCTCAGCAGGATCTTTCTAAAGATGTTTTCTGAAAAGAATTACAGTGAACATGAATTAATTTTCCAGCATTGTTTAAGCGGTTTGCTGTCAGTAGTTACTTCACAATTAGCTTGTCCTTGTCTTCCTAGGTAAGCACTGAATCTGGAGGTAAAAAAGCACCTTTTTCCTATGCATTTTGCTGAGATTTGGGGGGTTTTATTATTATTTTAAGTGAAAGTCCATGTGGAGTCCTGGAACTGAAGGTTGCTCATCTAGCAATAAGGCTTTACATTCACTCAAATATAGGATTTTTTTTTTAATTTATCTACTTACAGAGTGTTACAAGATTTTTCTGCTGTTAATATGGGAAATGCAGTTTGCTAACTTCAATTTGCTCTGACTGCAGGAAGGGTGTGCTCTTGCATCGCTCTTATTTCTCAATTCAAAATCAACAGCTCATCTGCCTCTAGTTTAGAGGTGGTGCTACCTTGATTGAAAAACCTTTCCTGAGGCACAGAGTAGCTTTAGTGGTAATTTAATTTTATTTCATATGGATAAGACTCAGATGCTTTTTTTTTAATAAGTAATGGATCACTGAACAAGGTGATTGTTTTTCTATCAAAATTGTCCCTGAGAAACCCTACATTTGTTTTGTGCTGTGCAGCTATACCAATAGCAAAATGTTTAATCCTTCCAGATGTTAAATTGCTGTTTCCCTCTTGGGGATCTCCGAGTCCCTTAACTACACATATCCAGCTCAGGTGCATGAGCTCCTAATTGCTGTAGCATGCAGAAGAGATTTTTTTATTCCTAAATGCTCCCAGGAATGGAACTGGGACACTGACAGGTTTTCTTTAGCTAGCCTGAAATGGCTGTTTCAGATTTTTTTTCCCCCTCCCTTCAAGTTTAAGGTGTCAGCTGAAAATAGAATATACTCAACATGGATGTAAAAGACACTCTTGAAAATAGCTCCAGTCATCATCCAGAATGGGGATTCTTTGATTTGTGCAAACCAGTACTTGTGTTCAGATAACACAGATAACTTGTGTTATCCAGCTTTAGTTCAGCAGTCAATTTACCACTAATACTATTTTCTAAAGGTTAGAGTTGGTATAGCCAAATCTTTTTTCCCAGTAACATAATATCAGCAATCACCATGACAAATGAGTTTGTGTTCACTAAATGTGCATGAGGAAGAATAAATAGGAATAAGACTTCTAACACAGAGCAAAGATATGTGCAAGCCACAGTTCTTCAGTGCAATTCGGGCTAAATGTAGGGAGTCTGTGTTATTATCAGTTTAAGAATGAAACATGTGCTTTTAAGAATTGGAATTGCAGGTGAAACAGGCTGAATCAGAAGGCCTTGTATTTACATAGACTCTTACATTTACTTAGAAAACTTCTAAATGCAACTGTATTTGTTCCCAAGGTTATCCTTTCTTCCAGATTAGAATTAGGATTAGAGTTATTTCAATCATGGTTTGGATGTTGGTTTTATGTTTGGAGTTCCCCACCAGAAAAGCTTCCTTGCCACTTCTCCCTGGAAGTTACTATTGATAAAGGGTACTGATAACCATTTCTCATCTTGTACCTTTTGGTGGGGCATTGATGAACATTCTGTATGAGCATCTAAGACTTTCATTGGCTTTTGTTTATATTAACACTGTGAGAAATGAGGGATTTTGCAGAACTCAGCTTTCACTGTCAGAAAGTGACGGAAGTGTCAGAAGTAAGCATTTGGTCTCCTATAGAAGGAGGACTTGATCTTTCATAGAGTCTTTTTCTCTCTCCTGCTTCTTTGTATGTTTTATAACAAGTAGTCCTTCAGAAAAAGTTGTGATTTGTCAGTACTGTGTATCCAATCTTTTGTATTTTACCAAATCTTTGTATGCTGAAGGTTCATAAAACATTTTAAATATCTGATTTGGTTACTGTATTTATTAATTTGAATTCAACATGCATTTAAAAAAAGCTTTCAGCAGTACACTTGTTGTTGTTTTGGTTTTTTTCTACATCAGTTACTTCTACATAGTTCTCAATTTTACATGCACGCTTCAATGCAGATTAATTTAAGAATCTGAGTCATTTATTCCAATATGTCCAGATTTAAAGAGGCCAAAAGTAATACCCTGTTTAGTTTCTGTGTAAACTGTATAGTTTCCACATAAAACCACACAATACAGAGATTAGAACTTTTCAACTTTAACAAAAGGTAAGTGAAGATGAATTTGACAAAGGTCTAAACTGTCAGGCAAGGGAATAGTTGCCAGTCTCTTCTGACAACAGATGAAATAAACCACATAGGTGCAGGTTGAAAGGGAGCAAAGGGGACAATTTTCTTTACTCGTGGTTTAGCCACAGAATTTCTTTCTGAAAGATTTTGTATGTGAAATCTTGAGTTTGAAAAGAAATTGGACAAATCCTAAGAAAAGAAGCCCATTCAGGGCTATTAAATGTGAGATAACACCTCTGGATGCAACCACTAGAGCTGCAAAGGAGTTGGTTTGGAAAAAGAGGTGTGTGGTACAGATGGAGGCATCATTCTCCATCCCCCTTCAGAGGCAGGCAGCAGTTTCAGAGCTTTGGCTGGATTCAGGTTGAGATAAGCTCTCTCTAGATAAACTGAGAGTGGTTTGAATGGAGAAGAAAAGGTGCAGAAGAGAAAATGAATTTCTACAATGAAAAGGATCTGGGAAAACGCATAATAAGATTAAATTAAAGAAAATTGCATTAAAGGAGTCTGGTGATACTGGCTTCTCCAACTGTATAGGAGAGTGGAGAGCTGTAAAGGGCTTTAGATTGAGAAGAAAATGAAGAATTGCACAGAGGTGCTAGAGAGGGAAAGTGAAGGGAGAGATCAGTGGCAGGCGAGTAAAAAGTGGAAGAATAAAACAAGAGAGAAAACTGGCAACTGTTTATGTGGCTTAAATATTTTATTTGCCCACTGTGCTCCACTTGCCCACCTGCAAAATATTGCTATGTGATACTACAGCCTCCAGTTACTGTTGTCTTTTTTGCCATTTGCCACTTCTCTGGTTTGTTTCAGCCAGTTGCTGCCAATGCTCTGTTGAGTGGTTGATGCACTTTCTAGAATAGGTCTGGTCCTAACCACATGTGGGATTCAGGCCAGCAGTTCTGTGGTGAACTTTAATAAGGCTAATGCATTTAAATATATGAAAACAAGCTCTCTCTATTGTGTAGAAGCCTCTTTTGTATGAATCTGTACCTTATTATATCAATGTTCACAAAATCATCTGGGTTGGAAATGACCTCTGAGATCATCAAGTCCAAGCTTTGATCTAACGCCACCTTGTGTATTAGACCATGGCACTTAGTACCACATCCAGTCTCTTTTTAAATATCTCCAGGGACAGTGACTCTACCACCTCCTTGTGCAGCCATTTGAGAGCCATTCTGTTTTGTAGGACTACTCGAGACAGACCACAAGTGGTCAGACCAGTAGTGGTATAATGTATGTGTTTCTTTACCCTGATCTTTTGCAGCCTATGAGAAAGCAANTGCGGCCACACTATTGGCCAGGGGATGCCATTGACCTTCTTACCCACCTGGACATGCTGCTGGTTTGTGTTCAGTCTCCCTCAGCCTGCACTCACAGCTCCTTTTCCACAGGGCAGCTTTCCAGGCACTCTTCCCCAAGTCTGAGGTTGTTGTGACCTGTGGCAATTAACTACACACAGACTTCACTGTTTCTTCTCATGGAGAAATTTACTAGTGAAGTCGATTATAACAATGTAACATATTCTTTTATTCTAATAAAGGCCGCTGTGTTGACACTTGGCCTAAGGTCATTGGTTTCAACAATATTACATGTTTGTTCTCTTACTACAATTGGTCAATATAAGTCTGAGCAAAGCAAACTGTGTGTCACAATAACAAATTAAAAAATCAGTACATAAAGTTAGGTGTTAGACTACAGCTGTTAAGGCTGTACAAAACTAGGTGTTAAAACACCTTATCTTTATTGCTCTCTTATCTTACTTAGCATCTCTTCTCAAGGGCAGAGTAGAGCCTTGTCTCATTAAAACCAAGCAGAAACAGATCTGGAAACGTATCTTCCCCCAGACCCACCCAAGTGCAGCACCTGACACTTCACTGTCTTGAACCTCATAAAATTGCCCTTGGCCCATTGATCCAGCCTGTGCTGATCCCTCTGCAGAAGCTTTATACCTACCCTCCAGCAGATCAATACTCCTGCCCAACTTGGTGTCACCTACAAATTTGCTAATGGTGGACTCAATCCCTTCATCCAGGTCATCAGTAAAGATATTAAACAGGACAGGGCCCTACACTGATCCTTGAGGGACAGCGCTAGTGACTGGCTGCCAGCTGGATGTGGCACGATTCACCATGACTCTCTGAGCCCAACCATCCAGCCAGTTCTTAACCCAGCTCAGAGCGCACCTGTCCAAGCCATGGGCTGCCAGCTTTTCCAGAAGTTTGCTATGAGAGATGGTGTCAAAGGCTTTGCTGAAGTCCGGGTAGACTACATCCACAGCATTCCCCACATCCACTGGGTGGGTCACCTGGTGATAAAAGGAGATCAGGTTCATCAGGCAGGACCTGTCCCTCCTAAATCCATGCTGGCTGGGTCTAGTCCCTTGTCCATCTTGTAGGTGCCATGTGATTGCCCTCAAGATGGTCTGTTCCATAATCTTGCCAAACACCAAGCTCAGTCTGACAGGACTGTAGTTTCCTCGGTCTTCATTTTGACCCTTCTTGTGAATGGGGGTCACACTGGCCAATTTCCAGTCGAATGGAGAAGAATGAAGAATGGAGATTTTCATCGCCCCTACTTTTGCTATTGATGTGTTTATAAAAACATATTTTGTTATCCTTAACGGAATTGGCCAGATTGAGTTCAAATTGTACTTTCGCCTCTCTAATTTTCTCTCTATATGCCCTAATGATGTTCTTAAATACTTCATGAGTGGCCTGCCCTTTTTCCAAAGGTGATAAACTCTGTTTTCTCCTTTCTGCAAAAGTTCCCTGTGCAGCCAGGCCAGTTGTCCTTCCCTCTGACCAGATGTTCCACTAATTTTTTCAATTGCCCCAAATTTCTGAGTGTTGTCTATTGGGCCTGCCCTCTGGTTTAGACTGTCGTCAGTTCTGGTCAGGTATAGGTTAAGTCAGCCTGAGAACTGCTGTAACGTACATGGGAATCCCTTGGTCGTGATTGTAAGGAGGGTTTTTTTTGTTTGTTTCGTTTTTTTTTTATTTTAAAACTAAATATGTTCCCTCTTTATGAATTTAATTAATACTACACAGCATTTACTAGAGGTAAGCAGGAACACTCTTAATTCCTGTGCTTAACAGTGTCTAACACTAAACCACATCCCTCTCTGAAAATCCAGTGATTTCACCTGCAGGGAATTACTCTATTTTTATTCTGTAAGTACTCCATTTATACATGGATGTTGGGAGGTGAAATCTAGATGACTTATTACTTCATTATAAAAACATTTAGTGTGCTTCTGTATGGAAAGAAGAACTACATTAGGCAGACTATATAAATTGTTAGGGTAATTCTCTTCTCCTTAGTTGCAACTCAGGTTTTTTTTGTGGAGATCCTTCTCTCTGTTGGTGCATGTCAGTGTACTGCTGTTGAATTAACTGATTCAGCATTGAATTAACTGGAACAGCAGCTAAGAAAAGGCTTTCAAAAGTTTTCATACAATGCAGGATATAATGTTTGTAAAATGTCTTGGGAAGTGTAAAATACTGAAATATTTAATAAGTCCTTATAAAAGTCTGAGAGGGTGATAATAAGATTCAAATGTCAGTATCTTCAGTGGCTGATAAACTGAGTGTGTGTAGAAGCTGAATTCTGCAACTTTCCCTCCTCAAGTACGCTGCTGTGATTTGGTGTTCTCTACCAAGCTGCTCACATTCTTGTGAATTAGAGTAACTCAGTCATCTTCCTGATATTCACCCCTTTTGAGCCTGATTGAAATTGAACAACAGAATCAAATCTTCTAATAGAAAACACATAGACGGGACAGCTAGAAAATGGAATTGAATAAGCTTCACTTTCTTAGAAAACTCACCTAAAAATATGGTCTTCGAGACCTATTCATTGGTCTTACATCTCACTGAACTGCAGTTTTTCTTGTGTGAGAGATATCAAGATTTGGAAGTAGAGAACATTTTGATTTGTCTCCTTTGTTGCTGCAGGTACAATCTGTGTATTCTTAGAATGTAAATCCCGCTGCTGATTAAGTTGTTCACTATTTGATGTGATAGTCTTAAAAAAATATAGGTCACCTCAGGGAGTCTCAGAAAGTAAAATGTCTATATACAGGATCATAATTTAGCAGGAATAACTACTGTATATCAATTGAGTGGAAACAATTGAATCTATTTTCATTTTTTATGAATTCTTTTCATCTTGCAGAAGTTACTTTGTTCTCAAAAGGTAGAAAACAGTTATAATTCTGAAAAAGTCATGTATTGATGATTTGGATTGAGTTGAACAATGCAGAATAAAATTGTTCAGGCTGATCTCTGTTTGCTTCATGCTCCATTTTTTTAGCTATAGAGAGGTGAACAATGATTAGATATAATGTGTATGTAGAAGCAACATGCTCAAAAAGTGATGGCAAATACAAATCCTGCATAATGGTTCTGATTGTATTTTGTATCCGTAGAAAACAAAACCCAATAGAAGCAGGTTGTTTTATGAGCAGCAGAACAAACACATTTCAGTCTGTGCTCGTTGTTTTTTTCTCAGTCCCAGCATTTCTTGTCTCCTACAATGTCTCCATTGAGCAGAGGCCTGTAACTAACCTGGAGCTGTAGCTTTGCTGCTGACTGTGGCGATATGGAGGGCCCACCCTCTGAGTTAAGACTTCAGTTTGGTGTCAGGACACTCATGTACTTGTGCTGTAGAAGATGGGTCCTCTCAGGGCTTGTGTGGCATTCGCTCTGCAAGAAGCATCAGAGGAATGGAAACAGACTCAGCACAGAGGAGAGAAGGGTTCAGAAGGACCTAATGGACTTCCAGGATCCAAAAAGAAGTTACTGGAAAGGTGGAGCCAGGCTTTTCACGGTGGTGCCTGTTGGGACAATAGGAGCCAATAGGTATAGATTGAAATATGAGAGATTCTGACAGGATGTAAGGAGAAACTTCTTAACCATGACAGCAGTCAAACGGTGAGCCATGGTGCCCAAGAGGCTGTGTAATCTCTGTTGTTAGAAGTTCTCAAGACCAGGTTGGTTAAACTCTTGGGTGGTGTTTGCTGATCCTGCATTGAGCAGAAGCTTTTGTTAGACAGCCTTCTGAGATCGAAGTCCCTTCCAATCTGAGCTATTCTATGATCCTATTTTTCTGTCTGTCCAATTTGGTTGACCATTTGAGATAACTGGATGGAATATAGAGAGAATTTCCTTAATAGGAGATTGTTTTTTCCCCTTAAAAAAGTGCTTCATTTTGCTTATGGTAAAAATAGGTACTAATTTTGTTTTTCTTCATCACAGCAAGCTGACAATATTTTGGGGGAAAGCCTTTCCTTCACCACATCTTACACCCTTATCAGGTCAAGGGAAGTGAGGAAAACCTTCCTGTTAAAAATAGGCCTATGCAGGATGAACTGAAGAAAGCTGTTTATGCTCTGGTGTTTCAATTTCTCTTGCAAGGAATTTCAATGAGTGTAAGCATCTTTGTTCCCACATATTTAACTGTTCTAATATTTCCTCATATAATTTGTCTTTAATTTCTTACTTCTACTATTTATAAAATAGCTATTGGTTTAAAGCTTAATCCTCTTGCAATAGTTCCATATATTTGTAGGAGTATTTACTGTCTTGTAGACTCACATCTTAGAGAGCATTTTTCCTTCTACAGCTACTCTTGCAAATGTTTCCCAATTCATGAAAGAAAGGAATCAGCTTAGGTAATTAAGAATACCTCCCGTATTTCTTGCCAGTTTTCTTCATTTAAATGTGGGAAAAGCCTTGGAGGCTGGCTTTGTCTTTCTCCTTGAGATTACCTTTTTCTATATCAAACTGCTATACCTGTCTTGAGTATTCTGAGATCTGGTGACTGCTGTATATCTTTTTTTATATCCTGATGTAGTTATTCTGGATGAAAAGAATGGATCTGGATGCAAAGATGGAACTTTATTTTTAAAACTCAAGACTGTTTCTGAAGACAGCTTGTTGCATCTGTGATATGATTGAAATGCTTCTTTTGCATCATTATTCAGTGGAATTATTTTTCCTTGAGCCATGATAAGAAGCCAAGAGCTTAAACAGTTTCAGAAAACAACTGGCTCTCTACTCTTGATAACAACCTGGACTGCAATGTTAGATAAGACCGAGAGAAGAACAGCCAAACAGGAAGGTTATTGGTTTGGACAGAATGTGGGCATTAGAAGAGTTTCAGGGGAAAAAGAGGTGGGTAGAGAATCAGCCCATTATATTTTCAAGGTTTGGGAGAGACAAAAGGTTTTCTTGTTACAAATGGAAAATTAATATTATAAGTTTGACTTAGCTGAGAGAATATGCTGAAAGACCAGCTTTAATGGGTCATAGTATATTTAAGTAGCCAAAATATTTTTAGTAGGTATTGAATAGTTGAAAATACATTTTCTGAAAGGAACAATAATTGAAAACAAGAAGCTAATTAACTATTACCAGTACCATTCAGGATTTACCATAAAGACTAACAGGAAAGGAGAGAAAAAAAGAGCATTATAATTATTTCAAGTAATATCAGCAAGATGGTTTTATTTTTCTTTTTCCCAGTTTGGCTCTTAGTTTTTAGTTTACTGTGTGTGATAAATTATTACTATTCATAACTTTACCCCAGAATTTAAATCACAGTAAATATATATTTGCCTTGCAAGGGCATAGTTTTCATTAATCCTAGGAAGAGAAGGCATATGTGACAGTGACTTTATGCCACAGGACATTGTCTTTTCCAGCACAGACTGGAGCAACTACCCCAGGAACATCAGAGAGCTCTGCACAGATGCAGCTCCAGAGGAGGCTGACACTCTCCAGGTCTGGAACTGCAGGGAGTGCCTGGTGCTGCCGGCTAAGGCTGGAGCAGAGGGAGATTGTGTCCATACCTACAGGAGTTGTCATCAATTTAAGAAGCTTCAGGAGGATGGTGGCACATAGTACATCATTAGGGTTGATGACAAACAGATTGGCTGGATCCAGACAGGACCCAGTTGCTGCAGAAACAAGAGCCTTGTCTCTTGGCTGCACACAGGAGCAGCCAGACCCAATGATCCTCAGGACAGCAAATGGAGGCTCCCATGATCATGAAGGCTGGAGGCTTGTGAATTCAGACGGCAATAGGGCAGTTCCTTCTCGGCTTTCTCAGATTTGCACCTACAGAGAAGATTCAGTGTGCTGGTAGCAGGCAAGGGGCCGGACACCACGTATCAGAACTGTCCAAGCCTGATCACCAAGAGGAAACAATCTATGGTAATAGTGGGAGACTCCTTCCTGCAGGAAGCAGAAGCTCCCAACTGCAACCTGGTTTGCTGTCTAGGGAGGCTGGCTGCTTGCTGGAGGCTTGGCAGAAAGACCTAAGCTATTCCTCCCTGCTACTTCTGCCTGTGGGCATCAGTAATACTGCTGGGGAGACCTTGAGTGTATCAAGAATAGCTACCTGTCTCTGGTGTTCAATATCAGTTCCCTGGAGACTCAGGTGGTTTTATCTTCTAACCATCTGTGATGACCTAGAGACAGGACAGGGCTTGATTGGGCCCTACATTTTCTCTTGTACTTCATGAGAAGTTCCTGTCAGCCTCTTTTTTCCAATTTCTCCATGGCCCTTTGAATGTCATTTTGATCCTCTGGCATATCAGCCACTTCCCACAGCTTTGGGTCATCTGCAAACCTGCTGAGGGAGCACTCTGCCCCATCATCCAGATCATTAAGTATTCTGTTTTCTGACATTATGATCACACATTCCCTGCTCCTTTGGATCCTACTATTTGTGGCTTCATCCCGGGAATAGTGTTGCATGCTGTGATGAGTTGTCAGCACCTGGTGTCCTTTGCCAGGAGGAACATTATGTTCAAGTTGATAATTTTGTCTTCCTTTTTCTAGGATTTAACCAGAGTAATTTCTGCATGTTTTATGGCACACTTTTTACAACTTTGTTCTTCATTTTTCTCCAGCTCAGTGTAACGTCAACAGCTACTGTATCTTGTGTCCTTTATGTATTACTGTTAATGAACATATTGTTCTACTATCTTACCAGGGTTGTATTTCTCTATACTTCATCATCATGTTAGAGGCAGAATTATCTCACTCTACATAGAATAACTTACTACTACTGCTAGCTATATAAAGCTATGGTTGTACAATACAAAGTTAGTATTGTGCAAGTAAAAGAAATTAGCCATGGACACATGATAACCAAGTAAACTAATTTAGAACAACCAAGTATACTAATTTATAAAAAACAAATATGCTAATATAGAACAGCCAAATAAAGTAAACTTGCAGGTAATTCAGGAAGAGCTGAGACAGAATAGGTCTGAGAAGCTTCAGGTCTTGTGCCTTTAAACTCGTTGCAAAGCTTATGGTCTGTCATCAGCTATGGCAAAAACTGTATTACAGAGTTATGTGATCAAACTATTAATAATTTAATTCCAGATTTTCTAACTTTGTATCAATTAGGAAGTTGTGATTTGGTTCACTGCCTTCAAATCTGTTTTTCATCGCATGTGATTTGTGCATAAGAAATGAGTTCCTAAGTATAGTAACTTGTTGGCTTCTAACGTCATCACATTTTGGATGCTGCATTATTTCTGTCATAATGAACTAGCCTGTTATCATGATGTCAGGCTCCGGGAAATGCCTAACATATAGTATGAGCTCTTTAAAATGCAGATTATGTAGTTCTTGAGTTGTAGCAGTACTTTCTGTACTTGGACTGTATAAACACCCTGAAATGCTTTTCATTCAGCTTATTCTTCATCTTCAACATCTCACCTCTCAATATTAAGAGAATCTTCTTGCATACTTACTTTTGACATCAAGAGTTCATAGCGCTCTTAGTGTCAGTGTTCAAATTGCCTCTGTTATCTGTCTTGTCTTTTTGCCCTTGTTACTCCTCAGGTTGAGTGCAGGTGAGCTACCTAGTATTTGCATTTTCAGATTATCTGTACCTTTTAGCCACTGTATATTTATTCTTCTTTTTTTTCTGGGGGAAGAACTGTTCCCTCAGGCATTTTTCAGTAGGCTTTGTGTGTTTCAATATCTTGTCAGCCCATTAATTTTCATTAAAGACATAGTCCTCAGAAGACCCTGCTGAGAGGGTCTGATACTGCCTGCTACACCTAGTTGTGGACCTGAATAGAAATCTGTCACTTAAGAGTAAGGATGAGGCTGGATAGGAATAGAAAATTATCACTGGTGTTTGTTCAAGATACAGTTTTAATATGAATTTAGATGCAGATGCCTGTAAATAGAATAAAACTTTAAATATAAAGGTAGTTAAACAGCTTTAAAAATGCAAATGGAAGACACCATTTCTGGAGAGTTTTCTTTAGCATGACTCTTTCATTTCCCACTTCACAAAGTCCATTCTCATGGGTTTAAATTATTTCATTTTCAACTTCACAGTAATTTACAGATAGGGAAACAGCCATGCAATATGCTTACTGTCCTAGCCAAGCTGTGATTGCCCCTGTTCAATGGAACTTGTGAGCAGCCCCTGTGTGGCCAAATAAGTCCAGATATATGGCAATCATGAACTTACTAAAACTCATTATTAAACTGTTTGAGGTTTTTGATCCTGTTCTTCTCAAAATCTCTTTGCATTATATGATTGCATCAATAGCCTATATATTCTCCTCTCATTTGAAATGGGTATTTATTCGTGGCTCATTAAGGGTCATTTGTTCTCATGCATAATAGTTCATTTTCTTCCTTGATGTTAACTCAAATATCTGCTGTTATGTGTATAGGTATACAGGCTAGAATAATTTTTTGCCTTTTAGAGGAGAATTGCTTGTAACCAAACAGAAAATACTTTCTCAGTTTCTCTTAAAACAGGCCCTCCATGCCTTTCATCTCTTAGGCAGACCTTCTTCACATACCTTTTAAGATTTCTCTTTCCTGAGTAAAGGTCATCAATCCTTGATCCACTATTAAGAGCAATTTTATATCTACTGGGAATGCCTCTGCTGACAGATACTATTTTTTTCTTGATTGTTTTTGAGTTTTTTAAGTACTTTATTACACCAGCAATTTATGTAGGAGTACTTAGGCAAAGTGTCTCAGCACCATGTATAGAAAGTGTTGTGGGGTGAAACAAGCGTTCTCAGCTGCTAAAACATGTTTCCCTTTCTTCGTTTTTTTTCCCTCTCCTGGGGGGACAGGGAGGAGGGTTGTGGGTTTTTTGGGGGGGTTTTAGGGACTTTTGGGAGTGGGGAGGGGGACCGGGTGTTCAAAAGCTTCTCTTATATGTTTAAAAAGCAAGCAGGCAAGCTCCAGACTTTGCAGAGCAGCAAGGCTGGTGCAGATGCCCTGCTCTGTCCCCAAGATGTGTGGTGGAAACAGCCCTGTGGACCCTTTCCCATGCCGGTTTGCCAGCCAGTGACAGTGGTGGGCTGGGGCTGTCTTCCTGTGGGGGGTGCCGCTGCCAGTGTCTGCCCAGCGGCTGCCATGGGTACAGCCCTGCTGGCTCGCCCTGGTGGTGGCAGCACGGCGCCATGGGTGCGATGCCCCTCCCAGGTGCTGGCGGCGGCAGAACCACTGCCAAGAGCCAGCAGGTTCGGCCAGGCTGTTCCCAGTGCTGCACACATGAGTGGTGGGTTTCCCACGTGTGTGAAATGCAGCGCTGAACAATGAATTCTGGCAGCCCTTGCAGCGGGGGAAACCATCCCACCATGAGTGGCTGCCGCTGTCGCACAGGGTGAGAGGAGCCCGATGCCAGTGCATGGGGTCTCCAGGGTGCCCTGTGGTGCTCACAGATGGCCCCATCCACCCTCGGGCCCTGGCCATGAGGCATTTTGGCAGGAAGCACCGCCATGTTGCCTCGTGGTGAGGTCTTGCAGAGGGGAGGTTCCCGGGCGCCGTTTAGCCAATCCAGAGGCGACATGCACTGGGAGGGACTCCGAGAATGCGCAGGATTAGACTCCCTATAAAGCAGTGATCCCAGAGGCCATCTTTCTCTTTCAGGGCTTGTTGGTCAACAGAGTTGCATCTCCACACATCTCTGCTCAGTGTTTTCCTGCGGTAGGAGCAGTAGTGCAGCTTCAGCGACGGTGGAGGCAGCGCAGGGGCTGAGGACCACATCGTTTCACCAGCTGTGGTATTTCTGTCCCCTGGGGTCCCCCTGGGTTTCTTTAATTGTTCCTGTTTTCCAGGAAACTTCAGCAAGGACCCAGCGCCATTCTATCTCACTCCATCAGCCCAGCAGCCAACCTCTGAGGAGCTGAGTCTGTCTTTGCATTTTGTTGTTGGTTTTCTTTATGTGTAGAATAAAACTTGTTGTTTTGTTCTTGATTTTCTATTGCATTCTCTCATCTTGAAATGCCCCTAGCGTCCAAACCAAGACAAAAGAAAAGCTAACATGACACTGACTTTCTGATTATAACATCAGAACTTTGTGTGCTGTGATAGGCACTGATCATGTTCAAAGTAAAGCTTTACCTGCTGCTTCTTCACATTGTTGGTACTGGCAGAAAAAGTTCTACCAAAATCATCTTCTGCCTTTCATAAAAGAGAAAGAGAAATGGAATGAGCTGTCCTGGGAGGTAGCTGAGTAACTAGCCGTGGGTGTGTTTAAGAAGAGATTGGACAAGGTACTTAGTGCCATGATTTAGATGATGGGATGGTGTTAGGTAACAGGTTAGACTCGATGATCTCAGCGTTTTTTTCCAACCTTGTTAATTCTGTGATTCTCTCTTACATAAATCATTTTGCTGGCAAAAGATCTTCTCTCTTGCAATATGTTGTAAGAGAGGAGATTCTGCATCTGAGGAGATTCTTTATGAGTATGATATTTCCCTCTTCACATATTTGAATTCTGTTTTAGAACTTGCTTGAAAAGTTTCTGTGCAGTGTTTGTCAGTCTTATGCAATTACTTACACCATTATGTATTGCTATACTCTAGCAATATGAAAATGTGAAATGTAGTTTGCAAAATGCTAGTTAGAGGAAAATTTGCCTCCAAATTCTTATATAGGCAAGAAACCCTATGTGATTTGAACGGTACTATTAAATCAGTTTCTTTCAAGTCATTGCTTTTGATTCAACAAATTTGATTTTATTATAAAATACATGAGGATCTGGGTAACTTCCCTCCCAGATTTCTCTTTTCTGTTTCTTTTATCACATCATCGCAGTGGCTACCCTGAATTCCAAAATCTGTGACCTTTGAAGCATGCAGCAACAGAAATTAAGCTCTTGCTGAAAAACAGCTGTCTGGTTGTAGATTTTATTTCTGCATTGGCATCTGATATCATAAGATATTTGGATTCTTGACAGTGTTTGTAAGGGATGAAAGTTAGATATGAAAGAGTGTGGACGTTCTTGACAGAGAATTTTAAAAATTACTTTTAAAATTAATAATTTATCAGAAATATGCAAATATTTAATAACTTAATAGCCATTAATTATTAATCAGTAACATTAATCAAATTCAATTAATAAGTAAAGATTTAATATTATTCAATGCTAGAATATTAAAAGAAGTTCTTAAAATGCACATCAGGTTTATTTACATACTGTTGTAATTTTATATACATGTATACATAAATACATACATAGTCATATCACATTTCAGTAACCTTTTGTCAGAGGCTGGCTTGTGCCAAAGTAATTTGGATCTATCCTTAGTGCTCCCCATAAGAATGACTAGCCTTGCTCATATAGCATGTCACTTAGAGAGATCCATGCTGCAGTGTGTACCCTACAGATTTTGCACCCTATTTTTACACCAGTCTGCAATACTTGTTGTGTTCAGCATTTTCCTGCCTTATTGAAACAGCCCGCAGTTCTTTACTGTTTGCTGCATCAGCTGTTGCTAGTGTTGTTTCTTAAATGCTGTGCTTGTTGCCTATGTTTAAGTAGTCTTTTCCCTCCATGAGGGTAGCCTTGTCAGCAGGCTGATTCATGTCCTGGTGCATCTGGTCCATCAGAACTTCCAGTGGACAGACAAATAAATAGAACAGAGCAGTATCTTTGGACAAGGTCCCTTGCTGAACCTTTTGAAGTAACTAAGTAGCTACGGCATAGGAGAGAAGATCCATTCATCAGTACGTAACTGGTTACAAAGATAAATAAAAGAGAATGGAAAATGAATGGTTAGTTCTAGAAAAACAGAGATTACCAAGGTACCTCTAAGCATTTGTTCTGCTCATTAGGAAAGGAGATGAAAAATGGATTAAGAAAATTGCAGATAACGCAAAATTATTCATAACAGTTAGATTTAGAGCAGGCTGTGAAGAGTTGAAGGGCAAATCACTCAGTCTTGCAATAAGCTTACTCAGATGAAATTTGACAGAGATAAGCGTAAAGCAGTGGACTTTGGGGAAGATATGCATTGCGTCAATTTTAAACTGAGTGGTGTACAACTCAGGAGCAAGAAGGAGGGGTTATGCTACATGATTCCATGAAGACTCATTGGCTTAGGACCAAGTAATTGTCAAAATAGCAGACTAAATGGGCTTTTTTAGGAAAAGTTACGCTATTGTTCCATTATATATTTCTACTTCTGTACCATGAAATTACATATATNTTCAGCATTTCCACTGATCAAGTCAGCAATTACATATATATATATATATATATATACATATATATATATATATACAGAGAGAGGTGATATAACAGTGTCTACAAATCTGTTCACTGCTGTACAGTGCAAAACCTAGAGGCCTAAACTGCCAGATCTTACAGGAAACCACCTCAGAACAACAAAAGGCAGGTTGTTCTTTTTGCAACAAATATATTTAGAGATTTATGCACAAGTCTCAATGATCCTCTGCTTGCTGTTTCTGGCAGCAGACTCCTCTGCAATGCTTGAGGTGCAACTTTATAGTTGACAGCAGATTTCTAAGCCAACCTGCTCCCTTTTTGTCAGACCACAACTTCTGCATCCTCATGTTGGAAGCTATTGCCACAAGATAACCTCTCTCCTGGCTGCTATGGTTTGAGTGCCTAGGAAGTACCTTGTGATGTGTGTGTGTGGGGCATGTTGGATCCCTTTTTCATTTGTTTCTTTTTCTTCTCTCCTCTTACTCCTCGGACCTTACCCCTGCAGAGTTTGAGCTGCCTTCGCCCGGCGGCTGAAGCACATCTCTGCTCCACAGTGGAGACCCCACTCTTGCTGCATGCTGGTTTTGGTGCCCAAGGAGGGAGGAACATATCGTTCTGCAGAGTGCCTGGGCCACATGTGAGGCATGGAGGCTGACATGTTGATGACACAAGGAAGGGATCAGGCTGGCAGCTTGGAGCCGTTTGTGATTGGAGAGACGGGACGGCACAAGGCGGGACCATGGGGGGTTGTTAAAAGTTACTGGTGGTTCTGCACTGGGGTTTCTCAGCTGCCTCTGAGGTCTGGTGAGATACAATTTGCTGCATTGGGGAGGTGATCCAGGTGCCTTCCATGGAAACTCCTCTCCACTTTTTTTATCTGGACTGAGGACAGGCTCCTACCACCTCTGAAGCACCCGAGGTGGCTACAGGACATCTGCACCTCGTTCTGTGGCAGAGATCTTTTTTTTTTTTTCATGGAGTCATGGTTTTCAATAATTGTTTTAGTTTGGAGGAGGGAGTCCCTTTGTTCTTTTAGGGTGGCTAGGGGGGCCTGGGCTATTTCGGTTTTGGTTTTCCGGGGTTGTAGGTTTAGGAGGCATGTTTTTTTTGGATCTAGGGTGGTCAGGGGGTCTGGACTATTTCAATTTTGGTTTTCTGGGGTTGCATGTGTGGGAGATGGGGGGCTGATATTTTTTTTCACACATATACACCATATTTCTTGGTTTTCTGTTTTAAAATCTAATAAAGCGCTCAGGATCTCCTCTCTGCTTGCTGTTCTACTTGATCCAGAATGCAGTGCATGTCTCCGTTGGCCACTTGACACTGAATAAAGTAGCCCTGCCAAAGTCCCTCAGCAGCCTGAATAGACCTATCATTAGGTAACTCTTTGAATTTGACTTTGAGGACGTCTGTTTTAGCCTTCTACAACAGCACAGCTGCCAAGCCACTCTGGCTTTCTACATTGGAGCTGCGCTCCAATGTTACTGCCTCCAGAGCAGATTATCTGAGATACAGGGTATCCACTAGACAAACTCTTGTCTCAGAAATGAAAACCTTGAGTAACTTTTTCAAGGTCATCTGGACCCAGATGAGAGAATGAGAGTTTAGAAGACCTTTTGGTCTATGTAGGTCTTTTATCTCCTTGCTGCCCAAAAAAGTTTAGCAGCAGGCTTTGCGCTCAAAGTCAAAACTCATATTTTAAAAAATGTAAGTCCGGAACTTTGGTTTAGCTTAAATTTAAGTAAGGCTTGACTCATTTTCTCTGCCTGCTGACCAGAAGCCCTCGCTTACTCTTCAGGTGCCTGTTTATGCAATCTTCAAGAAGCCCTGATCTGCTACCCTCCCTCACTCATAACTGTGTTGGCAGTGAGTTCCTTGCTGTTTGCGACCGCAGTTACAGCCAGCGTTAGTGGATAAAATGTTCTACAAGGAGTGAGTAATAAGGAAAGAGGATATTTTGTTCCAGTAAATCCCCAACCAGTGTGGTGTTTTCTCTTGTGCCAACAATTACCTGGTCCATTCTGGAGCTGCACTGCCTTTAGGAGGAGTGGATTGGGGTCATCAGCTTGATTCACTAGGCTGGAGATTGAGTTGTGCTGTTTGTAACCAGACAATGTTTTCTGTTAGAGTAGACTGAACACTTTTTTTTTTTCTAATTTGAGTGTAACCAACCTAAGAGACAGAATATCTGTCTGACAGGTACACCTACAGGCAGTAGTTTGACTGGATACCTGTCATTGCAGTATAGCGGATATCCCTTTCTGAGCATCTCATTAAAATATAAGGAGTTTAAAGTGACAGAAGTTGTACACTGGTGCAACTAAAATGGTTTGTGATGCAAAGGCTTATAATTTATAGCAATATGAAGATCCAATTATTTGACTACAATATGCATGCAAATGCATGCATGCCCTTGTTGCCCGGACCTGCGAGCTAAAAAGAATCATGAAATTGTCTTAATCCCTGTTCCTGTCTTGATAAACACAGGATATAGGCTGAGCCCCTTTTGTCACAGGTCTTAACTCTTGTTAGTGTTTGGATGGTGCAGGGTCCCTTGTTATGTGGTACATTTTTACAGGTGCTGTGCAAGCATCAGTGCTTGGATCAGGACTTTATCTGCTCTGAGTTACAATGGATAATCAATAAAAGTGACTGGGGAGGAGGCAAGGAGGAATGATACTTACCTCACTTAGAAAGGCAGGAGAACACTCCTCCCTTAAGTGGAAGGGATAAGGGAGCCATTATGGTACTAAAAATCCAGCCAAACAGATGTGAATTTGGAGACAAAGGACTTCAAATCTCAAGTCTCTGATCTCCTTAATAGTATTCAGAGCTTTGTATAGAAAAAAATCATTACCAGATACAAGAAGGCTTAAAACAAATGAAAAATTTATTATGCATTTTGTAATTTGGTGCCTGGATTTTGCTGAATGTCCAGGTTTTCAAGCTCTACCCTCCAGTTCAACATTTTTAGCCTTGATTCCTGAGTGATAACCCCTGCAAATCTTCTGTCAACATTCATGAAAAGAGTGCAGCAGATCTAAGACTTAAGCATCACAGACATGCTCAAAGAATTCGAGGTAGTGGAATCTGATATTAGAATAACCTAACTGGAAGAAGTAAAAGGGATCAAACTCAACAAATCAATGACTTGTCTAAGCCCAGGTAGGTCTTTGCACCAGCATGGCAAAACATATCCAGTTTCTATAGTGGAAATCTAGAGAGCATTACATGTAACCTTACTGCTTGTGGCCTATGATGCAATGTATAGAATCTGTGTATGGCTGGCTTGACTGGAAGCAGCCTTTGGGGCAAGAATAAACTTCATAGCTCCAGATTCATATGTGCTTTAGCTGCTGTCGCCACTTTTATTGGATCAGCTAGAGTGTGCTGGAAAAGGAAACAGGTGTTAAGAAGGATAAAAATCATCAAATTTACTAGGCAATTAGCTAGAATGTATGTCAAAGTCAATCGTACATTGTGAGGATTTTTTGGATATAGACAGGTAGGAAACATGAAGGACTAAATAAGCAAAAAAAATATTTTTTGCAGACATCATCCAGGGTTTGTGAATTTTTCAAAGCATACATCTTCACAGGAAAGAAATGAGGATAACAGAGGTGAAAAATGTGAACAAATATGAAATATGGAAGGAAGTACTCATAGCATACTGGCAGTGATGAACCGGGACAGAAATCATTCAATGCAGTTCAGTATTACTGTTTTGAAAAATTAAACTTTTTTTCTTTTGCTAAGATTGGAATTGCTTAACAGAGCAGGATCTAATAAAAATGTAAATTATAATAATTAGGACAGATTAATTTCTTTGATAATTTTTGTATACTTTGCTCTGCAAAGTATCTGTGAAAAAAGGAAAGAATATACTTGAATTTCTAAACGGTACTGAATAACAAATTGCCTTTACATCATGCAGTGTGTCTCGCTAGACCATTTTTATTATTCACACATTGGTATATTGCTCCTGCACTTGTTAGTACCTCTTGAATGGATATTCCCTATCTATTTCATTTAATTTGTCAGTACTAATAAATCACAGTGGGTTTGTTTATATGTCCCTGAAGTAAAATAAATTACTTAGCAATACTGCACTTAGCCCAAAGCTCCCTTGTGGGTGATATGTATGCCTGGAAATTTTAAGAAGCAGTACTTGTTTTTTCATGATCCAGTTGCTCTTTGTACTGTTTTAGAGAATGGAAAATTAATACTTCAATTTTCAAGTATTTGTGACTGAGCTGCAAAAAAAATCACCTCCAACTGACAGTCTGGAACCTCATTGGAAACATTTCACAAACAAGTATATAAAACCTCTTCTAGAAAGAAATAAGCTTGAAGTACAAGGGAAGTAGAGCCACTCATTAACAGCTCTCAGCTTCTAAAGAGCTGTGGTAAAAATTCATTGACTTTGAACAAGCCAATTTTGTGGTACCCCTAGTATCATCAAAAGCTTCTCTCTGTATGTAGGGCAGAACTGAGTAGCTTTGAAAATTATTTTGAATAGCTAACTTGCTAAAACATGCATGCTTAAGAGACATAAACATTGCCAAGAGTTTGTGTAGAATAGTTTTGTCTAAACATATTACCTAAACCTGAAGAGGAAATGATGCTTTCCCTTTTCCAGGAAGATCTGATACCTAGGATGTTCAAGACCCTGAGAGCATCAATAATCTTTAATGGCTCCCGCCAGCCTCACCTGTGGACTCTACTCACTCATTTGACCAGGGGACTCAGGCCCTCATTTAGGCGTAAGCTTGGGTCCTCAGTCCTTGCTTGAACTATGTAATGGGTATAATGGTATCCACCTCCTCCTTGGGACAGACCTCCTTGGACATATGCGGCAGGTAACATTATTTCCACTTCTGTCTCTGGCCCTGTCTCCTTCCGACCACAAGTAGAGCCCCAAACCTTGCCCAGGTATGTTGACAAAGCCTATTACCAGCACCCTGCCCTCTACACAGTGTGCAGGTCTGGTGGTACTGTGCTCTAACCAGGAGGACTGTGCCCCATTGGTGAGGACAGTACATAGGCTGTGGTCACCCTCTGTTCCCGGCTTATTCCATCTCTCTGAGCAACCCCACTCATGCTGCTTCCTGACGCTACTTTGGGCTAACCAAAGTAGAAATAATTCTTTACCTGTTTTGTAGATGGACCTTCACAAAGCCCTCTCATTTTCCAGAATGAACTCCTGTCTCACAAACTCATGGCATGATGTCAAGAGGAGGATGGTACACGGTGCTCTGGGATGCAGTATTTTGAATATTTTCTCTAAAAGTCATTCCATTGTGTCAATTCAAATGTGGTTACAGACAGAAAGTGTAGTCGTTCTTTCTGTATCTCATTAAGTAATTACTTTATTGGCAGTTCATATGTATCTCGGAACTAAGTTCTCTGGCGCTCTTGTAGTGGATGCAGCCTATTACATTTAAATGCAGTTTGGAACAGAGCCGGGCACTGTTCCTTACACGTACTGCATTCATAAGATTTCTTACTTCCTTTTTTACAGAGCCATAACTAGCAGTGCTGCACCGGCTGCCACAGGATACTCTATGACCTGCTGCCTTAGTTGGCCTTTTGGCAAAGCGAACTCTTAGAACACGGTTATTGATAACGACTGCTTTGGCTCTTGTGGATAAAGAAGGAATACAGCATTTCATCCTTAATGTCTCTATGAATCTTACTTCAAACCTAATAATTCTCTCTTGGTTTGCTTTCAAGATTATTTCTTTATATCCCTGTAGGGGATAAATGGAGTATGAGATGCAAATAGAGACAGAGATGAAGTTGCTACAAGTTTGGTGAAAAGGTCCTCTTATGGTTTGAAACTTCCTTTAAAGAATAAAAAAGATAAAAGTAGGGTTGATGGTAATTTTCCAGGATATAGAAATAGCAGCAGCAGCCCAAGGGTTTTTACTTGACTGAGATCCAAGATTTATCTATCAGTTGCATCACTGGCTTGGAAATGGCAGTATACAGTGTAATTTCCAAGTTTGCAAGTGATACATTTTGGTATTCAAAGGCTGTTCAAATTTCAAGGATCTCCAGACCAACTTCATAAAACAGAGTAAGCAAATATCCATGACATTTGGACCAGGGAACAGGGAAAGGAAAGGGGCTCATGGACAATTTCATGCCTTTCTAGGAGATCCTGAGTTCCATGAATAGCATCAGTCTCTGGTTGCCCCTGGTGACACTGACTCCATGGAGGACAAATCTTGGTGCTAGTAGGCCAGCTCCTATAGTGGCACAGGACAGTACATGCCTGGGATGAACAACAGTGAGTTCAGGGATTTTGGATGTAAAGTCCCCCCTTCAAGAGACAATCACTGGTCATGTGGCCATTTTGGGACAATCACAAACAATCCAAACATTAAGATAAGTGAAGTGAACCCTCTGAGAAGTGAAGTGAACCTTCCAAAGAGTTTAGTAGTAATCAAAACCTCAGAGATTTCATTGTGCATTTTTTTCTCTGAATTGTCAGAAAGTATATTGAATAGAATAAATCCATTTATTGATTCCTGACGGGAATTTAAATACAATTTTGGGAGGACACATACTTAGGCTATGACTAAACCAGTGAATTAAACTGTGACTTAAAATGTACCTGGACATGATTTGGGCTGGGGAATGTACCTAGTTTCCAAGATTAATGACACCATTCCATCTTGGCAGAAGTTCCTCTGGTTCAGTCATCCATCTCTTTCCCATTAAGTGTTGTGGTCCCATGTAGATCAGCATGTTATTAAAGAAATACCCTTTGTATCACATTGTGAAAACCCTATTCTTAGGGGCTGTTGTTTTTTGAAGGCTTTTTGAAGAAAAACAGCTGAGAGCTATGTGGGATCCTGAAGAAATGAAAATACGCATTCTGGCAACCTTGTGTGGGAAGATGGACAAGAAGTGTGTGCATCTAGCACACTAGTGGGCCTGAGCCCACATCTGTTGCCCTGGAATGACATGACATGGAGCTGAAGATGTTTGGATAGCAGAATGAAGTGCATCTGCCTTTAGTATATGCTTTTTAGGTATCCCAGGTCTGCATTTTAAGCAGTTCCCTCATCAGAAACGTCCTCCATATGCAGTATCCCAGATGAAAAATGTCTTAGGGAAGAGGAGCTGGAGAGATCCACTGCTGTTGCACCCCCAACCATCATTGGGCTGCAGGCCAGGAGAGAACTACAGTGAGCCTTAATGGGATTCCTACTCTTGCTTTTGGAGTAGAATAGGGCGCCCTTCTTACATCAGATACTTGGTCACATTGGAAAACCTATGCAGAAACTTGGCACATGCTTTTGGACGTGGTGGAGAGCTGCTATCACCTCAAATGACAGTCTCCCATGGCAACCACAGCAGACATAGCAACAGCTGCTGTGGATTATGGATGAACAGGAACCAACTACTTCACAGACTGGAGAACTGACTCCTGAGAAATGATAATGCAACATCTCTAAAAATGCTCAGACACTTGTCTTCCTAACCAGACTGACATAGCTGCCCATGCCCAGGAGCTTCAGCCAGCTCCTTCCCTACTAAAGCACACAGGACACTGCTAAAACACCAAAACTGGTGTTTTGTATCTTGACCGCACAATCAATGTTCATATCTGCACTCCTGGAAGCAACTTTGGAGGCTGCTCTATAGAGGTACTTCCACCGAGTAGAAGAACTACCATGGCAAATACCCTCCCTCTCTCTCTTCTCACACCCAGAGGGGAGCCAAGGCAGCTTTGGAAGCATCCTCAGCTGCTCTTGCCTGCTGTTTCCTCATACAAGTCATTCAAATACCTGCTGCCCTCCAGCACTCTCGCTCCACTTTTCAGCCATCCCCCTCTGGACTCTGAAGAGTCTTCGTATGACTCTAGTGTGCTCTCTGAGGAGGTTTGAATCCGAAGAGTGAAATGGACAATTCTCAGTTCCTCATGTAGGGTAGAGTGAAATAGGGAGGATCAACACCCTTATCAGATCTGGCCCGCTTCTGTTAGATGAAGCAGAAAAGCACCCTTCTCACGGAGACCCCCCTATCAACACAGGTTTTCTGGCTCCTTTGCAGCGGTTGTTGTTCCACTGAAAGGTGTTGTTAGAGGCAAAAAAGAGCACACCTTTATTTGCTACTCTAGTTAAAAATCTAATAGGAATACCACATACTGGTAGTCCAGTTACAATATTGCTTACAATCACAATAATGCTTACACTTGAATTGAATATTGGAAAGCTTAATTAAAAATAGTACTCCTAAAAGGATAGGACTGGAGAGAAGGAAAAGATTTTTCACCACAGAAACAGAAAATCAGTGGAACAGATACCCCAGAAAGGCTCTGCTGCTTGGAGGTTTGTGTGATCATGTTGGAGATCAGACCAAATCCTCAGCAATGCAGCCTGATCTTATAGTTGTCCCACTCTGAGCAGGAGGTTTGAGTGCATGAATCTCTGTCCTCTCTTCTGACCTGCATTATCCTCTGATCATAAGACAGATGACACTCACAGGATGTTCCTGTCTGATACCCAGCTGAGGCTCAGGTGCTATGCTGCAGGGCTGCCCTGTTGCTAAGGGAGTGGGTCAACAGGAACCTCATCAACTGTACAGTAAAGGCCTCTGCCACAGGGACAGCATCACCCCATGCAGCAACGGAGTTTGGGCTCCCACAGGCTGGGCAGCAGCTTGGAAAAACTGATGACCCAAGTCCAGCGTCAATCAGTGGTGTGCTGTCATGGTAATGACCATCAGACTGTAGTCTCTGGGCTAGAGAGAGGTTAGCAGGCTGAAGAAAGTAGTTCTGCCCCTCTATTTGACAACCATTAGACAACAACAGAAGAACTGGGTTCACTTTGAGGCTTCAGTGCAAAAAAACCATCTATAGGAGGAAGAAACAGCTACAGGGTACAAAGGATGGCTTTTAAATTATTGCCCAGGAATGCAGAGATGGTTTAGAAAAATCAAAGCTCAGCTGCAGTTGAAAGTGGTCAAGGGCACCAAGAACTTCTACTCATACTTTAGTAATAAAACATGGTCCAATTGCTTAGTGGGTTAATGATTTTAATGAAGCAGACAGAGGCTGAGGTACTCAAATCCTGAGTCTTCACCAACAATGTCTGCCAGGCCTCTGCGCTTAGTGGAAATGTTCAAGGAGAAGAGAAACTACCAGCAGTAGGTGAGAATTAAGTCAGGGATCATATGCAAGAACTCAATTGACACAAATTCAGGGGACCTTATGGGCTCTTTCTGAGTATGCCAAGACAGTTGGCCAATGTCTTTGCATGAACACACTCCATAGTTTTGAAGGTTCAGAAAGATTCCTGATATAACTGAGGAAAGTTGCATCCAATTTCAAAAAAAACACAGAAGTCAACTTAGGGAAACAGCACCTCACTTTGGTTCCTGGAAAAGTCATGGAGCAACTTGTCTCAGAGTACACTTCTCCAAACATGAAGAAGAAACTCACTGGGGAGAATGAGTACGTAGTTATGAAGAGTAAGTTACAATTGACCCACCTGCTTGCCTGTTGTGATTGAATGATTGCATATGTAGAGCTGCAGAGCAGCAAATGTCGTCTGTCACAGCTTTAGGAAAACTCTCAACACTCTCTCCACAGTCTTGAGAGGTAAAGAACAAGTTAGAAGTTTGGGACCAGAGGATATTGTTAATAGATTCTTTGCTCCCACCATATTTTTCTTTTGAATCTAATCTTCCTTATGATCCTCTCATACTCTAGTGGTTACTTAAGGACCCATCAGATACAGTCCAGCTTCATTGCTCACATAAAATGCAGGAGGGAAGAAGAATGGAGTGCAGCTAATGGTTGGTATGGAATACATGTGTCAGTGTGAATTAGCAATTCAGAAATTTAGGGCTAGAGAACAGTTAGAAGAATGCAGATTTTGTCAGGTAATGTTTCACTGCTTATAAAGTGGATGGGAGGCAGGGAATACATCACATTCTTGATTGCTTGCATGAATTCTTTGAGCATGCAGTCTGTGATTGGCTCTGCCCTGAAGTTGTCAGCATGCATGATTTTTTATAATGCCCTCCAATAAATCTAAGCAATAAGAATGCAGGGACAAGTTTAAAAATGGTTACTGATCTGCATATTCATAGAGCGTTTTTTAAATCCTTTTGTTTGACTTCTACTGTTGTAAAAGTATTCAGGATGCTGTATACAGTCTATCCTCTATTCTAAGGTTATTGCCAAGAAGCAGTGCTATGTAATCCAAGTAGCAGGGACATTAATATTAATTTTGTTGGTCATCTCACAGCAATGACAGATCTGACCATTCCAGAACTCTCTGCATGGTACAGAAGTTTTACATAACTGGTGGGGTGGTCTATGAATTGTAAAGGCACAGAAAGTCAAATTCCACTGTTGGATTAATCTACTATATGTTAATATACATCATCACCTTGTATGACAGGAAAAATAGTGGTGGGCTGTCCTCATTGTCAGATGACAATGTCTAATATTCCAGGGCCCATTTCCTCCTTTTATACAGTGAACATTAGGATTAGGATGTCAGGAAAGATTTAGGGTCAAGAAATTTTTGTGACATTTGTAATTCATTGTACAAACATGTTTAAGGCTGTCAATATTATTGCTACTTCTACCTGCCATGTGTCTGTAAGGATAAGATATGCACAAGAATAAAGTGCCCTAACTCATGTACATATAAGTCCTCAGCTGCAGCATTCAGTTTCTAGAATCTTTAGATACTTTTCATGAACTAAGCAGCCATTCCCGAGCACTGCAATCCTAGACCTGTGAGTGTCATTACTTCTCCTATCTATTTTTTAAACACTGTTTAAAATCAAAATTCTCAACATGAATATTATGTGTGTCAGGGAACAGTGATAACTGTCTTCCTTTTCATGAAGGATAAGCTGAGCAAGACAACAGATTCAACAGGGTTGAATTGTTGATTTGTGGTTCACTGTCCATATCACAGCCCTGTACTACCTGAGCAAGACGAGCAGGGCAGCCCTGGAGACGTTAGCCAGGTTGAATTGCGATTCCAAGTCATAAGTCAAGTCCGGGGGTCAGGTCAAATGATTCAGGTTCAGGTGAAGACAGGAAGCCAATCTGCAGGCCAGGGTCAGGCTTGGTGAGAATAATCAGGATCAGATACAGCCCAGTGATCATTGTCTGACAAGAAAAAGCAGTTCTCAGAACAATACAAAGTAATGAAAGAGAAAAATTTTTACCTGCAATGACTGACTTGTCTCCTGCAAGAAGCAAAGCTTTTGAGAGGCTCCAGGAGTGAGATGATGGTGAGAATCATGTCCTGTGCTCTGAGATAGATGGTAATGAAAGTGTGTGAGTAGATTGCTGTATGGAAAGTGACACTGGCCGCTGTATCTGCATGGTCCTGTGTGTGTTACTCATGCCTAAGACTGTAGTGCTAACAGGCTGAGGTATATAGGGACATTTCAACATAAAATTTGAAGAGAAAGGTTTTCAATGAGGTTACTCTGGCTTTTCTCATTTCAAATGACTCATGTGTATATTGCTACCAAAAACCATGTACAAAAAATTAACTTAGTCTCACAAAAACCTTGACCACCATATTAGCTCTTTTTGCACCCAACATGAATTAATATCTTATCAGTTAATAGGTTCCCATATTCCCAGTCTTTTCCTAAATTAATATCCTAAATGCATTTAACACATATTATGATGGCTTCTGTACTTGCCTCTAAAGTTGTTTTTTATAGTACATTGGCCATCTCACTGCTGCAGGCCAGAATGAAATTGCATTTTGGTTTGATTTTAATGGAAATCCCCTGTGAGCACAATGTTCCAACAGCCATAAACTGTATTTGCTCCACAAACTGTTCCACTGCAGACCAGCTAAAGTTACTGGTGCGCTCTCCTGCACTTTGTGCTTGCTGTCTCCACCTCCAAACAATAGCTCTCATATATAGATATGGCAAGAAACAGAACTGGGTTTCAGTTAGTAATTGTACTTAATATTTTTTGTATTTTGTTCATGGTTTGTACGCAGCTTGGGGTAACTGAAGCAGACCTAATCAGAAGACTATTGTCTATCAAGAAAGCAGTAATGCACAGAACAGTTGACCTGAGCAGGCACAAGCCTATGTGGTGAACAACAGGCATAGGCAAGGCTAACAAGACAGATCCAAGGTCATGCCAGGAAAACCAAACAACATTCCAGAAACAGGGCTGGTGACAGGCACACCTAACATAGGTCAGGAAGGGCTGAAGGCCCAGAAGTGAGCTTAAATGGAGCTGCTAGGCTATAGATGAGTGGAGGACCCTGGAGAGTCTGGTTGGAGTAATTAGGGACTATTTAGTGCCTTCACAAATTAGTCCCTGGCAAATTTTTGGCACGGACCACAGCTAGTAAGGAGGAGATATTTGACCTAAGCTGAGTTGATTTTTCCCCAGGGCTGCACTTCTGGCCAGAGAGGCATGTCCCTTTTCTCTTTATGATGGAGTAACCTGGATGAGAAGATACATTGCTAAGATTTTACTAACCATCATCCCTTCATGAATAAAACAATACTGTCTCAGATATACCAAAGTTATTCGTAGGAGCTCTGACACCTTGACAGGATATTTTGGGCTGATGAAAGCAAACACTATCACTACTAGTTGGGAAAGAACCAGATGAGTTGCATAGCTATCTCTTTTCTCTGACTTGTGCTGTATGTTATCTTGTCAATAAGAGTGTCTGTAAGGGTGTGCATGGAAACATGTCAAAAGAGGTGTGAATTTAGAACACAGTAGTAATATTTTATAGCTTGTTTTGCCACTGCATATGTATGCTTTATGACCTCTTTGGTGCCCTCCAATGTTACCAACCTTATCACAACAGACTCTGAGATTTTCATGAGTTAATTTAAGGGACCAGCTTGATGACTGTTTAGGGGACCTGACAAGTGAGCTACCAGAGAAGCATTTTACTGTAGAATTTGTAGTATCAGCACTCAAATCCTATAGCTACCTGCAAGGTGTATGAAAGTTAAAGGCATCACTCTAAATGAAATAAACAGAAGATACCAATTTTAGCTTGCTGAGAGGGCTCATCTTGGACTACGGCATAAATATAGACAGTGGCTTACCCCAAAAGATTGAGATAGCACAGTGCCATGCTGTCAGGAACAATAAGGAAAGTACTCTCTGAAAATTTTGACTGCCTTCCCAATAGTTTGGATCACTTGTCACCTGGTCACTGTTAGGAACATCCTTTTTCTGCTGTTCTGACAAGGCATAGCAGATGTGGAAAAGATTACTTTGTAAAAATTACTTTGTAAAAAGTCTTGCAGAGCTGCTTGTTATTTGCTCTGTCTGACAGCATCATGTTCAGTTACAGATGTCTGCAACTATTGTGACAGAACAGCAAATCTGGAAAAAAAAAAAAGTAAATGCAGAACTGCTCTGAAAATATTTTTTTTAGTAGAATTTGTGGAGGACTTAGTTGAACTGACTGTCTGAATGGGGAGAGCTGAGAGAGTGTGCATAAACACCTTACGAGAGGGCTCAGACTCCCAGACTCTTCTTGGTGTAATACCATAGATGAACAAGAGGCAGTGGTCACATACTGAAATACAGAGACTTTTAGGATAAGAACTGATCTTTTTTCTGTCAGTGCAGCTAGTTATTTACATATTGAAAAAAGCTACTGGCATTCATGCTAAACAGCAAGGGCCCAGTCCAACATCCTGCCTTTCTGTCAGAGCAGGCTTAGAAGTATGATATCCCACCATTAGCTGCATGGCCTATACCCTCTGGAGCAGTTGATCTTCTTAATGGACACCGGGCTATGCCATCAGTCACTTGGGTGCATGCCTAGAAATGAAAACCCTCTGGCATAGGGTTTGGCTGAAAAAAAAAAAAAAAAAAAAAGGGGCTCTTTGGTATCTGTCTTCACATTTAGTCAAAAAGTATGTATCTCTTCTGGTTTGTATCTATCACATTCCCAAATATTGCTGTTCATGATCATATTAATAGTGGTGGTCAAAGCCCCTGCAAAATATTTCTGCTCTCATTTTTTTCACTTTTATTCAAGGAATAGTGATTAGCACATTGCTGATCTGGAGACAGGATGAAGGCAAACAGGTGATAGCCAGCGGCGAACTCTGCTCTGTTGGCTAAGAATATATATGGTCTTTCTTGTGGCTGTCAGTGCACTGTATGAGTTGCAGGTATTCTCTCACACCACAGCCCTTCCTAAAATCAAGCTGCAGTGATTTCACCAGGGTTTGTTCATCATTCATGTATAGAACAACAAAATGTATATCTTAGTGATTAAAATTGAAAGGGTTCTAAGCATAGTTAATGCTAAAAACCCTTGTTATCTATCACCACAATAACAAGAAACTCAAGCAGATGTCCCAGAAACAAATTTTTCTGTTTGTGATGTGGCTGCCTGCCCATTATGTTGAATCCTTTCATGTCCACCCAATCAACCACATATTTAGAGTTGGTAATGTTTATGTAATGACTCAGTGTGTCCCAAATGTGCCCTTGTGTGCCATAAACACTCTCTTCACACACAGCAGGCCATAGGTAATAACTGGCTTTCAGGTCCCTGTTGCCAGGGTTTGTATCAAACAAATCCTGTTTTTTCCTGTGCATCAGCCTAATTTTTACATCCATTCACATCTCTCTGATCTTCCCTATTCTTGGCTATGGAAAAGCGTAGAGGTGCAGACTGCCATGGTGGAAAGTGGAGACACATCCACAACACAGTCTTCTCAATGTTTCAAACAAAACCATCTTTGATTTGCCAGGTTACTCTTCTGAGCAACCTTAAACGTAAGTCATCCCTTTAAAATTATATACCTCCTTTCCTAGTGGTAGAACAGATCCTTTTTCTTTTTTTTTCCTGGGCTTTCAGTTTCTTTTCCACCACTTGGTCTGTGTTGTTCTTTTTCTCCTTCACAACCAGAGTGTGGTCTGCTGCCTCCTGTCCTCATCTTTTCAAAGGGCAGTGACAGGAGGCATGACAAGCTGTCTTTTAAAGTTTTTCTTTGAATGTAAGTAAGCCACAAGCATTCCTTGATTTTCTGATGTTTCCAACTTGCCCAATATGACCTTAGAAATTCATCCAAACATTTTTTCTGCACTGTCTTGAGCAAGACTTTCAACATGTAACTTAACAATTTCCAAAGCCTTTTCAAATATCATCTGGCCTTTCTACAGCTGAAGTATGTGGAATTCTACATGGTAGAATATACTTCCTTCATATATAGAATGTATGTCAGGCTACAGAGCATACCACCTATGCATGTGGCATACACATCAGGAATGCCTGGAATACCGGGTACACCATTGCTATACCTGGACAGTATAATTCATTAACAAGGTTGGATGCCGGTAACTATTTTCTTCTATCATGTTGGCAGGGTTTGTTAAAGTATCAGTGACTTCCAGGGCAGTAGATGCTTGTGATGGTTTTACCACAAATTCAGTGATTTTGGAGCAGAGACTCTGAGAGAAGTCACAAACACACCCCAAAAATGAAGAAAACACACAAATATCACAGTTTATTTTGCGCAAACACAAAAACCCGACAAATAAAGTGCAAAACAGACAAACAAATTAAATTTTTCCAGGGCCCGCATTTGAGGTGAGGACGCTCTGGAGATAGTGCTTGTCTCTCTCTCCCTCTGGGCCCGGCTGAGAGACTCTGGGGTAGTTAGAAGGGAGCACGTGGTCTCAAGATCCCCTTAACCGTGAGCCTCTGCCTGGTTTTGACTGAGGAAACAACTCAAGAAGATTACAAAAACCGCGCACCCCCCTCCCTCCCTCCCTTTAGCCCAAGGAGAGATTTAGTGCTGA